>JAKSZU010000003.1:47755656-47983156 GCA_026018925.1 Tupaia tana | reverse complement strand
GAGGGGAGGGGAGAGAGAAGGGGAGGGGAGGGAAGGAGCTGGATGGAGGACACAGGGAGCGAGCGGAGTGGGCAGGAAAGGCACAGAAGTGGGGGTTTCTGAGACTTCTATAAAGACAATAAGGTTTTCAAAGAGCTCTAGGGCAGCCTCCGATTTAAAGAAATCCCCCGATAACTCCATTTGAAAAGCAAATAACCCCTTAATCTGTTTAAACCTGGATTATTGAATATTGGGTTTGTCTTCTGTCATTAAGTCTTTTGTCTCAGCCACTGAACGTGGCAGGACTCGTTTGAGTGCCATGTTCTTTGGGGGTCTTACTCGCTTCTGCAAAGATGAGAAGAAGGGCACAGTGATGGGAGGAGGAGCTCCAGGAACAGAAGCCGGGTGTCTGAGGATGCAACTAACTGGGCTGTCGACCATGGCCAGGCTGAATGGTGCCCGCCTTACCCTAAAGTGACCAGCTCCATTCTCCAGTGTCTCATTTTCTCCCTGCTAGTCTGGGGCAGGATTCTGCCCTGCCGAGTGTGAAAGGTGTTGGAGCCCAGAGGCTCTCCGCCCCTACCAGAGAATCAAACACCAGCCAGCAGACCAAGGGGTCTAGGACCCATCACAGGTCACCTGAAAACCCACACAAAAGAGGAGACAGAGCAGTAGAGGGGGAAACACTTCAGAGAAAACACATGTCGAGACCAGCAGATGGCATAATGGCTATGTCATTGGACTCCCATATAGTTGACCACGGTTCGAATCGTGGACCCGGTGGCTTAAACCCAGGCTGGGTGCATGTGCGTGCGTGCCCAAGATCCCAAGAGAATGGAGGAGCAGGGATTGTGGCATGGCCATCCTCCCAGGGTGAGGAAGGTGGTGATTTCTTGCTTTCTGTCTCTCTGTCTCCGTCTTTCTGGCAAGCACATGATGCACCCTATAGTAAAAACCTCTCCAAAAAAAAAAAAAAAAAGAGAGAAAACACATGCCAGGAATTGTTCTGGTCTCTGAAACCAGAGAGAGAGACAGAGAGAGTTCCTCTGAGAACAACAAGACCACTGTACACAAAGTGCTGAAACGCCCAGCTGGTGAAGGGCACGGGAGATGCAAAGTCTCAGGCCCTGCACAGTGCCACACCGTCCTGTCCCAGGTGGGAGATGGCTCTGTGATTTCTCAGCCACTCCAGTTCAAAGAGCCTTCATTGTCACTGCCTCTCAGAGCAAGTGACAACTAGGGCATTGCTGTGGCTGAAGAAGGCAGAGGACTTTCGCGCCCACTTAGCAGGCATGTCACCATTGGAAGGATGCCTCTAACGTGGCATCGGATACTGAAAAACTGTCTCCATTCACCACCTGAAGGAGCACACCCTTCAGGGAAATACTAACAATCCCAACGCCAAGAGGGAGACTGAACAGCGGCCTAGGAGATGTTCAAAAGGGGGTTAAAAAGAGAGAAAGCATCGCTGTAGACAGATGCCCCTGGAGTTGCTTGGCAACCATCTTTGCTAACACCTTCTCCCAAAAAGGAACAGTTTGCATCAGCGCCTGCGATTTCCCTGAGGCCAGGACTCTGACCACAGAGGCCCCAAAGCTGGGGCCCTGGGATGAGAAGACGTCTCCCTGACTGAGGGCCCTATCTGCAGGCTGCTGGCTTATGAATACAAGGGGGAAGGAAAGCTAGCTCACCATCACTATGACACTTACAGAACATGTTCACCTAGGCAGGGCGGGGCTAGGCGAGGCAAGCTAGGTGCCCATGTGCGACACTGAAGGACGCCTGCAGGAGCCCTTGTGAGCACCACCACTTGCCTCACTTGCTCCAGGGATGACAGATGCTGAGAGTACAGCTGCTGGACTCAGCCTGTCTCTGGTTTCAGCTCTACCACTTCCCAGCTGTATCACCTTGGGTAAGTCACTCAACCTCTCTAAGCCTCGGTTTCCCAACCTCTGAAATGGGGTGGAGAGCAGGATTTGCCTCAGAGGTTGGCCATGAAGATTAAATGTGGAAAATGCACACTTCGTCCCATGCCAGGCATCTAGCCAACGCCCAACAAATGGTAGCTAGGATTGTTACCTTAAAACAAAACAAAACAAAAACAGGTAAGCCTGGGCCAGCCCCGTAGTGCAGTGGTTAAGTGCTGTGCATCGAGAACTGGGTTGCACACAGCTGACTGCAGTTCAAACCTCAGCCCAGGAGGCTTGAGAAACACGCTGGGTGTGTGTGCATGTGTACCCCAAATCCTGACAGCACAGAGAAATGGAGGGAAAAGTATTGGGGCATGACTATACCACATCAGTGGGTGCTCTCTGTCTTCTCTGGCAAGTGCACGTGCCCTTTAGGAAAACACACACATGCGTGCACACACACACACACACACACACGCAAGCAGCTCCCCAGAAGCCCTAAACCTGGACCTATGAAATCAGAATCTCTTGGACTGGTCCTGGCATCTTTGCTTTGAAAAAGCTTCTCAAGGCGCTCTCATGGTACACAGGGGTGATCACCATTTCTTTGAAACAGTGAGCAGTCGTTCTCCAAGTTCAGAACTGTCAGAGCCCCCTCAGGAGCCTGTTGAGAAAACGTGGGCTCCCTGGTTCCTGGGTGTCACTCCCCAGTGGTTGTGTTTTGGCATGACTGCAGCCGGGAACCTGGGATGCTAATTCCTTGGGGGATACCACAGCAGGTTACCCAGAATGACCACACTTTGTGAAATGCTGAAACGGACTCACTCGAAAAAGCAATGCTGTATGAACACCAGTCCAGATCCTCTTAGTTTTTATTCCTGACATCCTTAAAAGATCCAGGGACACAAATGTTTGACAAAAGATGCCTGGCGAGCCCTGGGCACTCCTGGAACAGCAAGGAGTGAGCCTATGCCCTAGAAACAGCGGCTCTGCTAAGGTCAAGAAGGGGCCCAGATGTGTAATAAAAATAACAAGTAACCGGGACCAGCAGTTAGCGTAATGGCTATTTCGCTGGACTCCCATGTAGTCGACCACGGATCGCATCTGGACCCGGTGGCTTAAACTCACGCCGGGCGTGTGTGCGTGCGTGTCCAAGATCCCGAGAGGAGAATGGAGGAGAAGGGATTGTGGCGTGGCCATCCCCCCTGGTGGGTGATTTCTCGCTTTCTGTCTCTCTGTCTCTCTCTGTCTGTCTGGCGAGCGCACGCGCCCTCTAGCAAAAACCTCTTCAAATAAATAAATAAATAAATAAATAAATAACAAGTAAAAGCTTATGTTACTGAGTATCTTCTCTATGCCAGATAGTATCTCATTTATTTTCTCAACTCTGAGAAGTATTATTATTCTATTCTGAAAATGAGGAAATTGAACCCTAGTTTAAGGTATAGCTAATAAGTGGCTGAGTCAAGATGGATACAAGTCATGAAACTCTCAAGTCTGCAATGCCAATGAACGTTTGTGTGTGTGTGTGGTCAAATACATGTAACATAAAATTCACTATTTTAACCATTTTTAAATGCAACCACTTAACAACCAACCTTGTTAAATGACTGCTCAGACTTAAGACCAGGCCTCCAACATGGGGAATCCCCTCTCTTGGTCTGTGTAAGTCTCAGGAAGCCCTGTTAGTCGTTGCCTCATTCCTGCACACTGAATGTTTGCAATCATTCAAGACTACATATTTTGCTATAAAATTGTACTTTATTGTGGGCCCATAGTAGTATTCAGAATAAATAAAAATGATTACGCTGGATTTATATCATTGCATTCTGGCATGTCTTATTTTCGGTCGCTTAATCTAATGTATGCTTTTTGTATAGACAGAATGATGTTAGTGTAGTGTGGTGTTGTGTGATAGCTATTGAAAAACACATACACCATGGTGCCACAACACATTATAAGACATTTGCTTTTTTTTTTTTTTTTTATTTTCTAAATTTGCTATAGGGCACATGTGCTCACTGGACAGAGACAGAGAAAGGAAGAAAGGGAGGGTGAGAAATCACCCCCCAGGGGAGTTGGCCATACCATAATCCCTTCTCCATTCTGCTCTTAAGATTTGGGGCATGCATGCACACACACCAGGTGTATTTTTCAAACCGCTGGGTCTAGGACTCGAACTGTGCAACCAGTCACCTTAACCATTATGTCACCGGTGGCCCCAAGACACCTGCCTATAAGCTCCTTGCTTATAGACCAATTTGCTTAACGACCTAGTTGCAGGAAAGGAACTCGGTTGTTGAGGAGGTGCCCATATACTGTTCAGTAGCATGAAGTATAGTCACCACCTTCTCCAGAACATCTTCTCCAACAGAACTCTACCCCTTAAACACTAACTCTCCATTCCCTCTCCCAGCCTTGTGTCCATCATTCTCCCTCTGTCTCTATGAATCTAACTCTAGGAACCTCATCTAAGAGGAATCATAAAGCACTTATTTGTCCTTTATGGCCAATACACTTTTAATTGCCATCTGGTATGTATACTTGCAAGAAAGAGACAGAGAGAGAGAGACAGGGAGAGAAAGCAGTCCCCAGTGTGGTGTGGTCATGCTGCAACCCCTTCTCCTTCATTTCTTCATCCTGTTGGAATTCTGGGCATGCACACATGCCTGGCACGTTCCTCAAGCCACCAGGGCTGGGATCTGAACCACAGTTGGCCATGTGGGATCCAGCTTTCTTAGCCACTAGGTTATGGGGCCAGCCCTGTGGCCAATACACTGTTAAAAAGAGCCACACCCCACCTCAGTCTGATGTGACAAGCAGGGAACATGTCTCTATTATCTTCCATATTCTGGAATGCCAGACTCCACTGTGGTTACTGTCATCAAACTGGGTGTCCTGTCTCCTCACTCCTACCCCAAGACTTCATGACCTATGGGTGCCCTGGGGGGGGGGCGGGTCATGGAGCTTCTACCCTCCCCCTCCCCCCATCTCTCCAGCTGAGGATGTCCTTACACATTCATGTCCACAGGTTCACAATCAGCTTCACAGAAGCAGGTTCGCGGATAACTGCTTCTATGTTTTCAAAGTGCTTGTCACCGGCTCATTTTATCTCCCCCACTAAGGTGACCTGGTGCCACTTTGTCCTGCCCTAGAGAGTATTTATTTGGTTTCCTTTTTACTTTAAGCACCCGATCCCTTAAAACTGGCAAGTGGAATCGTGTTATGAAACCACAGGTACGGGGATAAAGCACCTCCATAAACACATCCGCTTTCCCCACCGTGGAATTCTAGCTGTACCTACAAGCCGCAGACTGAGCTTGGTTCAGCCCTCAATGCTAAGGATCCGGTACTTTCACCACAGCCCCTGGCAAGAAGGGATTTCCCCAGCTCCTCCCATCATTAGTTTGATGCCTTTGGGTCTAAACTCAGGTTCACTTGGCAGTCTGAGCCCTGCCACGGCAGAGAGCAAGAGAAAGCGAGCCAAAGGGTGCAAGCTGGGAGCCCATCCTCTGCCACGTGCTGCTCCCAGAGTTTCCAGAGAGAGCCATGAGGAAGGGGCCTCGCTCTTCAGTTTCTGGGCCATCAGAACTGGCCAACCCATTGGCCAACCTTCCCCGTTTCTGTATGGCTGCATTTGGTGCCAGTCACTGAGCGATCATTGTTTCCAGATGTGAACGCTGGACCACCTCAGAGAGCGGGGTTCTAGGATGGACAGGCTTTGATGGGACAGGGTGGCACTGTGTCGGCTACCGCCACTTTAGATCTACTTGCACAGCTTGTCATGAGTGAAACCAGACGTCACTGATAAAAGGTCAGCGCGAAGGATTTAAACACGGCCTGCGCAGACAACACGCAGGAGCGAATGTGCCTGACACGGACGTTGGCTCTGCAGCAGAGACAGCAGGCCCCGGTGGACCGCTGGCCGAGAAACTCAACATAGCCTCGCTGTCCTCCATGATGCCCCAGGCCACTTACTACAGGAGCCGTCGGGAACCACCTTCCCAAGCCCTTTCTTCTGCAATCCTTAACACTGACTCTAAGAACCGGCCACTTGGTTCCCCCGCACGAGCATTCTCATTTCAGACTGATCCCATGGAAAATCCAACGGCAGAGGAGGCCAGTTGGATCCCTAGCCTGACATTAAACCTAAACTGAAATCCTCAATGCCTCGTCACAGTGTTTTTGACATCAGGGCCTCCCACATAGTAAATGCCATCATAATCAGAGGTGATGCTTTGGGGTCTTCTCTACCTGCAGCGGGGAGGGTTGGGCCACCCAGAACTAGCACCAGCGTCTCACTCTTGTAACGCTGACTGCAGAATGGAATCACAGGGGTGAGGAGGCACCTTGGAAGCCTTTGGAGAGGAGTTCCTGGAGGGAGCAAATCTCTCTCTTTAGACGCCCCATGTGTAGCCCTGTGCAGGGAAGAGTCGGTGTTCACACCAGGCTGCCGAGAACTCACTCCAGCTGACTTCCAAGGGCCACGGGCCTGAGCCAGAGCAGACATTAGCAGAGTATTTCCGAGAAGCTCTTCGTCTCTTTGTCTTGTTTTCCTACACAGCCTCATCTTTTACCACTGGTTCTCTACCAGGGTGTCTGTGCCCCTCAGGGGACATGGAGCAACGTCTGGAGACATTTCTGGTTGTCTAGACATGGAGGCAGGGAGAGAGGCACTACTGCCGACTGTGGGTAGAGGCCAAGGATGCTGCTAAATATCTCACCATGCCCAGGACGATCCCTCACCACAAAGAAGCCACGGGGTCAAAAAGTCAGCAGTGCTCTCTGCTCTGCTCTCTTACTCCAGCAATTGGATTTGAGCATCTAGAACATTCTATATTCCCCCACACTTTGGGCCTTCAGGCATGTTGCTCTAACTCCACTCTGCACAGCTCTACCTGCGGACAACTTCCATTCATCCTCCAGGTTTTTGCTTAAATAAAATTTAAGGCCTCTCCAGGGAGGCCTTCACTGAGCCCCAACCCAAATGAGGTCCCCCTGCCATCGTCTCCAACAGCACCCCAACTTGCCCTTTCAGAGCACTCATCACAATTGTCATGATGTTTTTATTTGTGTTTAGGCTTATTTATTCACCTCTCCCATGAGAAAGACAGGGAGAGGGAAAGAGACAGAGAGACAGTATCCTCAACAGGGGCTTAACTCTGCAATTCACCCCCAGCCTAAGCTGAAGCATGGACAGGTATGTATGCTCAGGGAGGTCTCCAGATGTGAATCTGGAACCTTTCATGGGGTTCGCTTCACAGAGAGACACCTTTTACCACTGTACCACCACCTGGCTTCATCATGACTTTTTTTCCTTTTCTTTTTTTTTTAGGTTTTTGCCATGATGTGTCTATGTTCACTGGAGAAGGAGAGAGAGAGAGAGAGACAGAGAGAGGGAAAGTGAGAAGGTTGATGGCCACTCTGCAATCCCTCCTCTTCCATTCTCTTCTTGGGATTTTGGGTACACATGCACAGTGCCCAGTGTGATTTTCAAGGCAGGATCTAGGACCCAAGCTGTGGTCAGCCATAGGGAGGTCCAGTACCTTAGGGAGGTCCAGTACCTTGGCCACCACACCATCTGCCGGCCCCAAGCCATGACTGTAATGCCTGCCTTTGCTGGAGAGGGAGGGATCTGAGGGCAGAGGCTGCGGTCCCTCACTGCAGCTCCCTCAGTGCCTAGCCTCGTGTGGGCACACTGGGAGAGCTCCCTCTGCATCAAGAGTGGGAAAGAGGCTGAGAAAGCAATAAGGCAGACTGAACACTGAGCAAGACACCCGGAGGCTTAAGTTATCATCCCACTGTGCAGGCACCTAAAAGAGAATATGGCAGATCCCTGGGAACTGAAATGGACCGCTCTCTAAGATAATGGACATGGCAAGACACTAGGCAATGCTTACAGCTTTCCATCACTCATGTGGGGACAGAAGAAGACAAAGCATATATGTATTTACTTGAGCGCACACAGAATATCTTTGGAAGATACATAAACACCAGGCCCAGGGTAGGAGAGAGACTCACTTTCCACTGTATATAGCCTCTTGAATTTTGTAACATGTGAACAGTATTTTGAAAAAATAAGTAGCTTTTAGGACTGACTCCACAGCCTAGAAGTTAAAGGAGCCAGATCCCACACGGCTAATATTGGTTTGAATCCCAGCCCTAGTAGCTTGAAAAACAAACTGGGCACATGTACACGCGTGCCCCAAATCCCAAAAGGATGGAGAAATGGGAAAGGAATTGTGGTGTGACAATGCCCCACTGGGGGGAGGGGGGTGCTCTCTTTCTCCCCTCCCACTCTCTGGTCAGCACACATTCTAGCAAATTTTTTTTTTTTCTTTTTGGAGAGGTTTTCGCTATAGGGCGCGTGCACTCGCCAGACAGAGACAGAGAGACAGAAAGCGAGAAATCACCCCCACAGGGGGGATGGTCACGCTGCAATCCCTTCTCCATTCTCCTCTCGGGATCTTGGGCATGCACGCACAGGCACCCGGTGTGAGTTTTAAGCCACCGGGTCCGGGATGCGAACCGCGGTCGACTACGTGGGAGTCCAGCGACATAGCCATTACGCTAAATGCTGGTTCCCATTCTAGCAAATTTATAAACAATAGCTTTTAAATGAAAGTGTGCATGTACCACTTTCTATATTGTGGTCGCAAAAAAAAAACAAAAACAAAAAACCTCTCATAAAATGACATACAATGAGACCCTGACACAGTGTAACTTTTGTTTCAAAGGCAATACCACTTACAGCATTTCAAAGCATGCCCCTGAACTTCCTATTTTGAAAGAGGCTTGAGCCACCTTTTCTCCACATGGGAACCCAGGCACATGGAAGTACTTGGACATAAAATGAGACAGTCATTTTAGAAGCTCTGTGTTTTTCAAATGAGATGATCGCAGTCTTTTCTTAGCTTTGCTGTGCTGGTCATGCCCCCTCCTCCATCAGTTGAAGGCAATTGCAAAGCTTATTAATTCTCCAAGCCCTTGCTTCTCCTACTTTTCACCTCTCCTCCCCACCATCTTTAAGCCGTTCCATCTCTCCTGTCCTTCTATCCCAAACCCTGGGCAAGAGAAGAAAGATGGTAATGAAATGCCAAAGTGAACAAATGTTGCCGCTTGTTAGCAAAAGGGGAGGAAGGTAGGCTTAATGGAAAACGAAGTTGAAATTAATGGTGAAAATGAGGTTTATCTGTGTCATCTACGGACTTCTGTCTTCCTATCTCTTATTTACATAGATAACAGAGTAGTCTGTGTAACGATAAAGGCAAGTCATCCGCAGTTTCCCATAAATCTGCACGGCCTGTCGCTGGCTTCCCTGGCTTGGATTCTGAGAACACTTCATTCTTACTGGGTCTGTTGTCATCTTTTCCTCCAACATGGTCCCCTCCAGCCGTAACTGCAAGACTCCTAAACCTGATGTGAACATGTTCCCACGTTCCCTGCTTCATCCTATGCTCCAGCCCAACTCGGCCAGTACCTCGAGAGAACAGCAAACATCCAGTCACAGCAAGATATCGCTGGCTGCATCAAGTTTTCAAAGGGCACTCCACAAGTGGGCCTACACCAACGTGAAACACCTGGTAACATTAAGCTATAGACAAGTGCCCAGAGCGATGAGGGTGGGCTTCCAAAAGGCCCCAATAAACTTCTACTGAGGATTTCCTTTTCTCAGTGATAAAGTCAAACAACTTATCAATCATTTCTTAAAATGGTTTTGAGGCCTCCCAGTCCCCCCAAAATTACTTTGTATAAACTCTTTTAGCTATGGGCTATTAAATGCCTAAGTAGTTTTCTCTAGCTTTTGATAGAACTTACCAAAGGACACTTATTGGGACCAGCAGTTAGCGTAATGGCTATGTCACTGGACTCCCATGTAGCCGACCGCAGTTCGCGTCCTGGACCCAGTGGCTTAAAACTCACGCTGGGCACGTGTGCGTGCGTGCCCAAGATCCCGAGAGGAGAACGGAAGAGAAGGGATTGTGGCGTGGCCATCTCCCCTGGGGGGGTGATTTCTCGCTTTCTGTCTCTCTGTCTCTGTCTGTCTGGCAAGTGCACGCGCCCTATAGCAAAAACCTCTCAAAAAAAAAAAGGGGGGGGGGGCACTTATTAAGTGTATGACATTAAAGACATCAATACCCAGAGAAATAATTTTTTAAATAAGTTTTATAAAATGATGGTGCAATAGTTTACCCTCAAAATGAAGCTTCTGATACAGTATATCTTTTCCCTTCATCCTGGATTAAAAACCCTAGTTAATTACAATAATAATGTTTTCAAGCGTTCATTAAGCACTTACTATGTGCTAAGCCCTTTTGTATTATCTCATCTAATTCTCACAACAACCCTGTTATTACCTCTGTCTTACAGTTAAGGACACTTAGGAGCCATATGAATTCTCCTCCTTATCTATGAATCTGTATTCTTTAGAAGAAGTTCAGGTGAGTCAATGGAAAAGGGGAACATCTTCCTAAATCACTGAGAACTTTTTCCCAGTTAGCTCGCAAAAGTCTTCAGAGAAATTTACCAGCTCACAAGAAGAAATTATTTTAAAAGGATAGGAGAACAGTCTTTTCTGGAATTTTCTGTCATTACATATTTTTTTTTTTTTTGAGAGGTTTTTGCTATAGGGCGCATGTGCTCGCCAGAAAGACAGAGAGAGACAGAGAGATAGAAAGCGAGAAATCATCGCCCCCCAGGGGAGATGGCCACGCCGCAATCCCTTCTCCTCCTTTCTCCTCTCGGGATCTTGGGCACACACGCACACGCGCCCCTCTTGAGTTTAAGCCACCCAGTCTGGGACTCCAAACGTGGTCGGCTACATGGGAGTTCAGTGACATAGCCATTACGCTAACTGCTGGTCCCCACATTTTACATCTTAGATTAGGTTACTGAGGTTTCTGGACCCCCCTCCTCTTAGGAAATCTGAACGCTTTATTTCTCTGGGCTTACTGAGGTCAACTCACTCCCCACTGGGGGAACACGATACCCTGGATTTTGGACTCAGACCCTCATCTTCCTCAGAGTGCTGAAGGCCACATACCTTTCATAAACTATTTGCATCAGAATATGCTTGTGTGAGATGCAGTGATTTTTGTCACCAAGAAGTTATAAATGGAGAAAATAACAGTTATTTTTAATATCGAACAGTTTAAGATATTTTTAACACGAACCCTTGTTTTTTATGTTTCATTTCTTTTCTTTCCCTTCCTTCCTCCCTCCCTCCCACCCTCCTTTCCTTCTTTCCTTCCCTTTTATTTGCCAAAGGGTGCATACGCTTGCCAGAGAGAGGTTGAGAAGAGAGGAAGAAAATACTCCCCAGTAAGACAATGGTCACACCACAATCCCTTCTCCTCCATTATGCCAGCCTTTCAGGATTCTGGGCATACATGCACACAGGTCCATGTTTTTCAAGTGAATCCAGGACTCAAACCACACACTTGGTCATATGGAATCTGGCTCCCTAACTCAGCCCTAAGTTTTTTTTAAAAACAGCTTGTCTGGTGTAACTATATCTCAAAGGTAGGTTCATACAACAGAGAAGTTTAGGAGTCGAGGTCTAAAAGGAATCTTAGAGGACATTTAATCCCATCCCCTTATTTTATAGATCAGAGAACAGACCCAGAAAAGGGAAATGACATGCCCAAGGACATATCAGAACTTGGGAAGCTGACTCAGAGTCCTGGGTCCTGTTCCTTTCACCCCGCTCAGGCTGTCCTGGATAGAACTGCATATAACCACAGCTAAGCGTGGAATTAACAACAGCTTCTGAACCAGGGGGTGACTGGTGAGGTTGAAAAGTACTCAGCAAATTCTTCTTGACCAGAATTTTAGCTAATTTTGGATGAAACTACACATGGATGTGAAGACTTTATCAAAGAGACTTAAAGTGTTCAGTTATTAGTTCACACTTGATGTGGATGAAGAACTGAAGCAGAGAAAATTGAAGGGACGAAGGGCAGGAAAGGAACTATACTGCAACAAGTAGGTTATTCAACAAGTCTGCAAGTCTTCTGAAGCTGTGGCCAGATAGAGGCAGAAAGCAAAATCATTCTATCGCATTTCCAGCCTAACTTCCTTCCCTGAGCTTAGTCTATAAAAAATATATCATGGGACCAGCAGACGACATAATGGTTACGTCACTGGACTCCCACGTGGCCGATCATAGTTCAAATCCCAAACCCAGAGGCTTGAACCTCATGCCAGGTGCGTGTGTGTGCGTGCCCAAAATCCCAAGAGGAGAATGAAGGAGAAGGGATTGCAGTATGGCTATCCCCCATGGGGCATGATTTCTCACTTTCTATCTTTCTGCCTCTCTAGCAAGTACATGTGCCCTGTAGCAAAAATCTCTCCAAAAAAAAAAAAAAAAAAAAAAAAAAAAAGTACACACACACATACAACACAATGAAGTTTGTAGAAACATTATTTACAAAGTGGAAATAATCCAAACATCTATCAACAGATGAGTGGATAAACAAAATGTGGTACACCCTCCCCATGCACATAGTGGAGTATTATTTATCCTTAAAAAGGAATGGAGTATTGGGAACCAGCAGTTAGCATAATGGCTATGTCGCTGGACTCCCACATAGTCGACTGCGGTTCATGCCGGGCGCGTGTGCGTGCGTGCCCAAGATCCCGAGAGGAGAATGGAGGAGAAGGGATTGCGGAGTGACCGTCCCCCCTGGGGGGTGATTTCTCACTTCCTATCTCTCTGTCTCTCTCTGTCTGGTGAGCACACGCGCCCTATAGCGAAAACTTCTCCAAAAAAAAAAAAAAAAAAAAAGGAATGGAGTATTGATACAACTCACAATGTGGATGGGGCGGTAAGGGAGCAAGATCCCACACAGCTGATCGTAGTTAGAATCCTGGTCCTAGTGGCTTAAAAAGCATGCCAGGTATGTGTGCATGTGTGCCCAAAATCTTGAAAGGATGAACAAATGGAGATGGGATTGCAGCATGACCACGTTCCATCAGGGAGGTGCTTTCTCTCTCTGTCTCTCTATCTCTCTCTGGTAAGTATACATGCCCTCTGGCAATTGGAGAAAAAAATGGACAAATAGCGAAAACGTTATGCTAAGTGAAATAAGCTAGACATGAAAGGATCAATATTACATGACTCCATTTATATGAGGTATCTAGAATATGCAACTTCATAGAGACAAAAAGTAGAATATGGGTCACCAGGGCTGAGGGGGTGGGTTGAACAGGGAGTTATTGTTTAAGGGTACAGAGTGTCTGGTTGAGATGACAAAAAATTTGGGAAATGAATAATGACGATGATTGTACAATACTGTCGATGTACTTCAGCTACAGAACTGTGCTCTCAAAAATGGTTAACGTGGTAAATTTTATGTTTTATACATATACTCTACCACAAAAAAATTCATATTGAAATCTGAATCATATTCCTTCATTTCTCACTTGGAATTCTGAAATGTTACTTCATTCGTTTATTGTTTTAGTGGTAAATTTCTTCTCAAGACCTGTTTATTGTCAATAGCTTAAGTCCATCTACGTATGTTCAGACACATAGATCCACGCGCAGTCACAGATGGGTCACTTTGTGTCCTGCAGTGACCTGTCCACAAACACGCATCCATCCTAAGACCTCCCTCACGACAACGCCCACGAGGAGCCTGCGGTAAGGCTAACGCAGCCAGCATCACTGGAGAGCCAAGCACCAAACGCCCTGACGCACAGTCTTTGCTCACGAGGGGTGCATATGTACTTAGTATATGGGTATTTATCCTCAAAGAAACCGTGGGCAGATGCCACAAAGACCATCAGAGATTGCTCACCCAAGTCTGCTCTACCAGGCCCGTGAACAAAGGCATCTCAGCCTGGACATGGCTATTTTGGTGAAGCCAGCAACTGCGTGTTTCACTGAGCAGTGGGTATCCTTGATACAAATGCATATCATTAGGAGCTAAATCTCTGTACCTTTACAGGACAAAGGACATAATAAGCAGGATGTAGCACTTGGGACTTCTGAGGAAAGGAGTGCTTTTCATTTTTCCTTAAAAGAATTCAATTCTCCTAAGGCAAAGAGAATCTGAGAACAAGAGTCTTTTGAAATAGAAGCGGGGAGGGTGAAGGGGAAGAACTGAGTTTCATGCATTATTGCGATACTGCAACACCCGGACCTGAGAGGTGCCAGTCCTGTCCCACTCCACCACTTTTACTCAACTTTAAAGATTTTCATAACTTCATCGCCTTTCATGGGAACTTGGCCAGCGGTCTAATAACTGAGATTCATGAGCTTTCAAAGACCTTAAGAGTCTGCTGGGGCCGGTAGGTGGCGTGGCGGTTAAGGGCACTGGGAGCGGTTCAAGTCCTGGACCTGGCGGCTTGCTTTCTCATTTTCCTTCTTTCTCTATCTCACTTTATCTGTCTCTTATCAAATTAAAATAAATAAGTAAATAAATAAAGTTAAATAAAATAATTTTTTTTTTAAAAAAAGAAGACCTTAAGAGTCTGTGAAAAAGAACAATAGCTAGAGATACTTTCCATTGCCAACATACACCGACATTTAGCACAAATAAGCTGCCACTTGTAAGAAGTCCATTTGCCATCATTCTCCCATGCATCTGAAAGACACATGTCAAGACCACGCTAAGATATTCAGACGCAAACATCTTTAGAATAATGTTTGTTCCCAAAGTGCATAATTAGCAGAAAAACTGCGCTAAAGAACTGTCCTGGAATATACATTTTTTTTTTAAGAGAGATTTTTGCTATAGGGCATGTGCGCTCACCAGAGAGACAGAAAAAGAGACAGAAAGTGAGAAATCACCCCCCAGGGTGCATGGACACACCGCAATCCCTTCCCCTCCAGTCTCCTCTTGGAATCTTGGGCACGCATGCACACATGCCCGGTGTGTTTCAAGCTACTGGGTCTGGGACTTGAACCATAGTCGACTACATGGAAGTCCTGCAACGTAACCATTACACCATCTGCTGGTCCCACATACATGCATTTTAACCTCCATGTTATTTTTTTCTGAAGCACCAGTGTTCATCTTACTGAATGCTCAGGATATGACTGAGCACAGAAAACCAACTCTTGGGTGTTGACCCACAAACTGAGTTCCATCTTTCCAAGCAGATTTCAGCTGCCTTCCAGGAGACATGTCCTTTCAGGAGAGGATCAGAAATCTAACGGCCTTTTTTTCCATTCATTTTGGGTGAGCAACACTCCTATGGCCTAGTTACATCTAAACTCTTTTAACACCTCCCACCAACCTCTTCTGCCCCCTTGTGCCTTTCCCCACCCTCAGTTTCAGCCAGTTGTGTTTAGAAGTCATCGGTTAGTGAATCACAATTCAAACAAACCCATCCATTTGTTCAGCAGAAAGTGCTCTCTAGAGTGGCTCCATTCAAAGCCCATAGTCCAGAGTTACATATGGTAGGCTTGCAAACATGAACAGGATATGATTTATTTATGACGACCATGTGTGTTCAATGCCCAGTTCCAGCAGGCCAGGGCTTCACTTGCATGACTCGGTCTGGGATGACCTAGCTACTCACTGTGTCCCATTTCAGGTACCGAATTTCCATGCTGGGAAAACAGAGGGAAGACCATCTGGGGGGGCTGCACATGCAGATGCCCCTCGCCCTGAGGGCCACATCAATCTGTGACCAAACGCAAAGTGGGCGAACGTGACTTGCCACAAGTGTTTGCCATGTACAGTGGTTTCCAGTGGACAGTGGACAAGTAGCTCCTGGAATGACTGGCCACATGGGGGGTCATTAAGTTGTGCATTCACCCACAAGGAAGGCTGGGATGCTTGGGAAGGGAACTCCACTCCTCATTTCAGAGATTTCTACCCCCACCATTTGGCACTGATGCTCCTCCAAAGGAGAATGGCAGAAATGCATTAGAAGGTTGCAACGTGGACTCGAACTGAAGTGCAGTAAACTTCTCCCTTCCACAGTCTCCCCCCCCTCTACCCCCCAGTGGCATTTATACTTTGAAAGAAGTTAACACGAAGCAGTAGTCACCTGGGCGTGCTCGATTTTTGACAAGCCTTAGTCACTCTGTACCCAGCAGAACAATTCACATTATATTCGAAATCCTGTGAAGATTCTACCACACATGCTAACACTAAAATGCCAGTAGCTCCACTTACCTTCTTTATTAAGCCTCATAACCTCCCTGCTTTTTCCACCCTCTTTTCCAGCCTCTTCTAAATCTACATCTGCAGATGAAAAAGAAAAGGGAAAAAGCAAATAAGAAAGAGAAGAAAAAAAGGGGGGGAAGCCAAAGTCAAGGGGGGAGGGAGAGTGTTTATTTGCAAACAGATCGATATAAAGACTGTATATGAAAATCTTTCAAAAATTGACAATGCAACATTTTCTCCCAAGTCCGGGTTTCCATTTACCTGGCCCAGATAGGTACCAAAAAAACTATGCAAGCAGCAACAGAGTAGCCTTTTAAACGGATAGCACCGTGGGGCTGCGAAAGCCCACCCCGCGGGCTGCCACGGGGAGCCGGGCACAGACAGACAGACAGCCAGCCTGGCAGCCGGGCCTCTCTCTGTGCATTGATGATCTGTGTCTGTGTGTATTTATTTAGAGAGAGGGAGAAGCATGGAGGACACCGGGGGCCACTCTCTCTCTCTCACACACACACTTTTTCCCAGTGGCTCTAGGTGAATGGAAAGGTTACAGGATAATAAAAGGAGGAGGAGGCGGTGGGGTTCTTACTGTCGGAGCAGTGTAATTTGGCGGCGTCGATCCAGGAGGACCAGGGGTTGCCCAGAAACGCCTCCGGACTGGGCACTTTGCGATCCAGTGTCGCCATTGCTCTTCCTTCTTGTTGCTTTTTCCCTGTTCCTTCGGCAGCAGCAGCCGAGAGACACGGGATTCGAGAACGCTCCGACGTCATCTTCGGAACGTTCCGACATTGAGTGTTCTGAAAGGGGGAGGGAGGGATGGGAGGAGGGAGGCGGAGGAGGAGGAGAGAGCAGGGGAGGAGGGGCCGGCGCTCGGGCGCCCGGAGCCGGCTCGGCTGGGCTCGCGGCGTCCGCGGCCGCCAGGGGCAGCAGAGAGGCGCCCTGCAGCTCGCCGCCCTCCGGTCCGCCCGCCCGGGAGGGGCCGCGCGGCGGGCAGAGCGCCGCGCGCCGGAGAGGCCAGGCTGCCGCACTCCCGGGCGCGGAGATGCTGCGGCGCCGCCTGCCACCGCCGCTCCGGGCCGCCGAACTCCGGTGGGAGGGGCTGGGGCGTGCGGGGCGGGGACGCGGAGAGAGGCAGGACCCGGGCCGAAGGAGGGGTGGTCTTTTCCCGCGGAGTTGCTGCTGGAGGACCGAAAGTTTTTTGCAGGCAGCCCTTCCAGCCTGCCTCTCTCTCTCCACGTCCCTGTGGCCTACGGTGAGGCGACCCCGTGGGATTTCTGGGGACTTAGTGGGGAGGAGCTGAGTAAGATTGCACCCACCCACACACACGACCACCCCGAGCCAGAAAGGAGGCCCTAGTGACCCCGCCTCCAAGCCCCCACCCCTTCACCCTTTCTCCTCTCTCTTGGATCTTGGACCGTGCAGGTTCTGCAGATGCCTCGGTGAGCTGAAACCAGTGGGTAGATGGAAGTGATTCTAAAAGAGCAGGTGAGTTTGGGGCGAGAGGAGTTTCCTTCCCATCTCGGGCGGCTGGGCATGCAAAACTCAAAACTCAGGATCCCAGCGCCGCCAGATTCCCTGGCGATGGATGTCTCTGGCGCTCAGAGGACCACAGCGTAGACTTAGCTCCAGACTACCAGAGCGCCAGAGTGAATTCACGGCTCCTGGAAGGCTAGCCGGCCTCGCCTCTCAGCGGTGTCCGGAGCTCCTGCCGTGCGAGGGCGGTGGTCCAGATTAGCGCTTGCCAGCTGTGGCCAGCAGTCTGATTCTCGGGAGAATCACCCCAGATTTAACTGCCCTACCGAGCTAGAAAGGGAGCGCTGGATTTCCCCTGGATTGGAGACTTTTGCTGATTTAATCCAGATTTCTCTTCCCCTGTCCCGAGGCATAAGCAACAAAGGCCTTAAAAAGTCTTATTTCTTTTTTTGTTTGTTTGTTTATTTACTAAGGTTATCTCAAATATATGGACCCCCCCCCAAAAAAAAATGGACGTGTTTTCCTCTTTTTCCCCAGCATCTCCTTACAGTAGTTCGCACCACTGCCAAGTGCTCTAATTCTTAAAAAAAAAAAAAAAAAAAAAAGGAAGAAGAAGAAGTTGCTTTGTACTGAGTTCTGCCCTGACTGCTAGGTAATGTCCCTGTCCTTGGCGCCCTGTACTTCAAAGCCAACGTTGGGACAGGCCAGGAGGGAAGAGCTAAGGGTTGGTCTTCAGCTGTGATGTTGTGAACCGGCTAGTTTATGTCAGACCCAGCTACATTTCATTCGCTTTTGCTCTTTTTGGAAGGATTCTTACATAGCTAAGGTTCTGTGGGATGGAGAATTCCCATTTTAAGGATTGAGGATGATCAATATTTTATTCCTTATCGACCTTTTACGGTATGCTAGACCCTGACCTGACACTGCCTTCCAATCCATCCCTCCCTCCATCTACCTTTCCAACAATGCATGCCTGGAAGCAGCCGCCCTCAGGAGAGAAAGATGACACATCCCAGTCCTCAGAGATGCAGTCCGGTGGTCTCTGCAAGAAGGAATGTATGAAACAAATGGACTCCTGAGGAGAACACGCCTTGTGCACAATGATCTGAGAGTGGTGGAGTCTCTCAAGGCTGTGCCTATTCAACAAAGAAATGAAGTCTACTTAGGATCGATCAGAAAATGTGTCACAGAGGAGCTGGGTGGTGGGACCCACATGGGCCCACCTCCGTGTGCACATTGGGGTGGGTACCTGTGACCCAGGCTGGCAGGGACTGGTGGTGGATTGCAATGGAGACCCTGTTAAAGGTACCTGTCTCTCAGTCTCTATCTCTTTGTCATGGAGGAAATAAACTTTTTAAAAAGAATGAAAGAAAACAGATCATGGAGAAGATGGCATCTGCTCTACATCTAGGAAATGAGGAAGGATTTACAATGGTAAAATGAAGACTGGCCTTGCCAAAGGAAGGGACTGGTGATGTGACAGAGGCTTCGGGCTGAGCATCAGCATTGTGTGTAGGTGTTGTGTGTGGTTTACCTGGGATGGTGAGTTGTGACCGGGAGTTTGGGTGATGAGTTTGGGTAACTCATAACCAGGTCTGGGTGAAATTATGGAAGACACTGAATGGCAACCTAAAGATTCTGGCTTTTGTGTGACACTGGGCAGCCACTGAAGAGGCACTTTCTCTGCCATAAAGATACGGTGAGTGTGACTTAGAAAGATTAACTCTGGCTGGGGTGTCCAGGACATGTTGGGTTAGAGGCTGGTTAGAAAAAGGTAACATTGCAGGATTCGTGGTGGAAAGAGATGAAGCCTGGCCTTTGGTGTCTTACAGGTAGAGCAGAGGAGACAGGTGAGAGACTGAAGAAAGTACCTATCAGAGAGGATGTCATTTGGCAGGATCTGGGGAGGGAGAGCAAGAGAGCGCTTAGAGGCACAAGTAGTTAGATGCTGAAATATTTTCCCTTCCCTTCCTGCTTTCCTCGTTTCTCCTCTGTTGATGATCTATTTTGGTGTTTGTATTTCTTTATGACTATACACACAAGGAAGGTGTAGGTAGGTGGCTCTGAGATGTCCCCCAATGACCCCTACTTCCTAGTGATCAGGCCCATGTGTGATTCCCTTCCTTTTTAGAGTGGGCTGGATCTAGTGACGTGGTTCTAGCAAGTAGAATATAGCAAAAAGAAGACCTGCATGATAGCATGATGAAATCTCACCGCACCAAGTCCTTCCCCACCCTGGACGTGAACCATCTTTTCATCCAGGATAGCCATGCTGTATGTGCTAACCTTCTGAGGTTGGGTTATTAAAAAGATCGTGGTTTCTGTCTGCCTACTCTCTCTTGCTCCTCTTTCTCTAAGAGCAGTCCATTGTCATGTTGTGAGCTGCCCCCCGAAACCAAGGGAAGCCTCTGGCCAAAAGCCAGCAAGGAACTGAGACCCTGAGTCCAGCAGCCTGTGAGGAGGTGAATCCTGCCAGTAGCCACTTGAGTGAGTCTACTTTCTGGAAGTCAGTGACATAAGCTTCAAGAATTCTGCCTCCTCACCTGGGGGCCGTTATATGTGAACCACTCAAAAAAATCAAAGGTGGCTTATTATCAGAAGAGGTCAGGGTTCCGCAGTTACACAGAAGCCGTGGTTCCCTATTTCCGCAGCCGAGTCTGTCAAGTGTGGATTATTGTGCAGGACCTTGAAGATGCTATGACTGCCTAAAAGTTATTCCCTTATAGCTGGGAGATGTTACTTTGTAGCATAGTAATCTATGGGCTGCAGTCTAAAAGGGATTTAGCATCTCTACAAAAGAAGACTTTGGATCCATTGCCACGTTTAATTGATAACTGGAACATGCATTCATTGTTAGAGTTAGAGGTATGGAGGACGATTACAGTTTCTGCTATTAGGCTTTCATAGTTTTTCTGCTGACCATAGAGACAAAAATACCAGCTTTGTGAAACTATCATCCATCTAAAAGTTTGTTGGATAACATGGGGTGTTGATCAACTTGCATTGCTGGGAGCCAAAGAATAAAGAAAACATTGCTCATCAAATTATTAGACTTTTACACTTGACTTTGGATGAAAAGTGAGGTCAGATAGGAGTAATATTCAGGTCAGCATAGTGCATATGTATTATTATATATGCATATATTAACTATATATGTGGCAAATTTATTGCAGATTTGAATTCCCTTTTGTAGTGAATGACTACAAATACTGTTAGAGGAGATCTTAAACAGTGGTCCCCATTTCATACTCCACAGTTTCAGCTACCTGCAACCAGCCATGGTGTGAAAATATTAAATGGAAAATTCCAGAAATAAACAAGTCATAAGGTTTTTTTTTTTTTTTTTTTTTTGGGGGGGGAGAGGTTTTTGCTATAGGGCACGTGCACTTGCCAGAAAGACAGAGAGAGAAAGACTGAAAGCAAAAATTCACACCCCCCCCCCCCCCCGAGGGGATGGCCACGCTGCAGTTTCTTCTCCTCTATTCTCCTCTCAGGATATTGGGCATGCACACACACGTACCCGGTGTGAGTTTAAGCCACCGGGTCCAGGACTCAAATCACGGTCGGCTACATAGGAGTCCAGTGACATAGCCATTATGCCAACTGCTGTTCCCAAATGAGTCATAAGTTTTAAATTGCTCACTGTTCCAAGTTTTATGATGAAACCTTGCCCCACCAAGCTCTTTTTTTTGCCCTGGATATGAACCATCCTTTTGTCCAGCATATCCATGCTGTGTGTTCTACCTACCTGCTAGTCACTTAATAGTTGACTTGATTATCCAATCAAGGGAAAAAAGTATAGGAACCAGATGCTGGTTCAATGGTAAAATGCAATACTCTGCAAGGCATGCTTACATGGGAATGTTCACAGTTCATGTCTGGAGACCTCCCTGAGAATGCCAAGCAGGCACTTGCCCAAGATCCAGTGCTAGCTGAGACTGGGAGTGGATTGTAGCCTCAGTACTCTTTTGGGGGCGTATTCTCTCTCTCTCTCTCTCTTTCTCCCTCTCTCTCTCCCCCTCACTCTGCATGTCTCTTGCTCACAGAAGAAATAAATAAATAAGCTTAGAAAGTAGTACACTATATACAGGGTTCGGTACTTCCAGGTGATGGTTTCAGGCATCCACTAGGAGTCTTGAAACATACCTCCTATGGATAAGGGGGAACTACTATACATTCTTAATAGGAATAAAGTGACCTGCACCACAGTAATGTAAAGCATGTTATTATAATGTCTATATGATAAAACTGTCTAGCAAAGACACAACACTCTCTTCCTCTTCTGATTAACGTTAACAAAGATAAAAGGGATATAAATATTTTTATTGGTTTATTATCTTTCTTAAGAAAATGACAGCGTGATTGGCTTAATTAAAAAGAAGACTCTTTCATAGAGCAAATAAAGAAACCTGTTCTGCAGAGATGACAATGGAAAATACCTATTTCATTTGAATAACACCTGTTCTGTAGAAAGTGCATCTAATATGTTTCCCTCATTCACTTAGTCTGATTCATGTGCTATTGCACCCACATTATTGAAAAGCAGAGAAGAGGGAATATTAGCTCTCTCACTTGGGATTATTAAACTCCTCCTGGGGCTGAGGCACCTTACTTCCTACCTAGACTGCTGTTGGGAGCAACTTGGAGGCGACGAGGAGAAAATGACATGTTCCATTAAAATGAGGCGGCCCCAGAATTGTTTGATGTTCTTTGCCTTAATTGAATCCATCTATCCCATCTGCCACTCTTCTCTCTAAATTTATTTTTCTAACCCACTCTCTCTGAGGATTGCAATTTGGGGGAAATTTGTTACATACGTTGTTACCTTTTATAAAAGTTTGCAGCATCTGGAGGGCAGGTGTGCCGTCTACCTTCCCTTGTTAGACAACTTTGCCCGCCTCTTTCCTGCCCCTCACATACTGATCGATTAAAAACAGGACTGGGATAAAAGGCCCCAGGGAGCAAGAGAACAGGAAAGAAAAGAGGAATTTCAGGCTTTTGCTTATTGGTTTCAGAACAGGATCTCAGCCATGTGTTGGGACTCTGATAATCAATATAACTACAAAACCATGACATCTGCATTCCAACTGGGGCAAAAAGAAAAAAAAAATAAAAAACCAAGAAGCTGAGATGGAAATATGTTATCATTGGGACCAGCAGTTAGCGTAATGGCTATGTTGCTGAACTCCCTGTAGTCGACCTTGGTTCAAGTCCTGGACCCGGTGGATTAAACTCACGCCGGGTGCGTGTGCATGCATGCCCAAGATCCCGAGAGGAGAAAGGAGGAGAAGGGATTGTGGCGTGGCCATACCCCCGGGGGGTGATTTCTCGCTTTCTGTCTCTCTGTCTCTGTCTTTCTGGCGAGCATGCACGCCCTTTAGCAAAAAAAAAAGTCTCCAACAACAACAAAAAATAAATATGTTATCATCTAGGACCCAAGTCTCCCCAGGTAGACCCTGTGGTCTGGGAGTCAGGCTGGCAGGATCTAGCTGGGGGACCTGTCAGGGACCACCGAGGTATAACTGGGATCATTCAAACCCATATCCAGTCATGATGTTTTCTGTGTTGTCATTTCTTTTGCTTCACCTAAGTTTTTAGTCAATGATCTGGCCGTGGATAGCTGTGCTATGGGAATTAAGTTACAGGCGTAGGCTCACATGAGAGCCACAGCAGGATGATTAGAAGTATCTGGCTTGGGAACCAGCAGTTAGCGTAATGGCTATGTCGCTGGACTCCCACGTAGTCGACCAGGGTTCGCGTCTCGGACCCGGTGGCTTACAACTCACGCTGGGCGCGTGTGCGTGCGTGCCCAAGATCCCGAGAGGAGAATGGAGGAGAAGGGATTGCAGCGTGACCATCCCCCCTGGGGGGTGATTTCTCGCTTTCTGTCTCTATGTCTCTCTCTGTCTGTCTGGCGAGCGCACGCGCCCTGTAGCGAAAAACCTCTCAAAAAAAAAAAAAAAAAAAGAAGAAGTATCTGGCTTGACCTCACGCCAGCCCTGTGTGCTAACAGCACCGTTACCAAAGAGAAGATTGCAGTGCTAGGACTCAGGAGGTGGCCAGGTGCCAGGTGAGCAGAGAGGGCAACTGCCACCAGTTCCTGATACCTTTCCCCAGTCCTGCTTCCTAGGCCGTCCAAAGGAGGAAATCCTGAAAATGAGAGGCCAGAGTTTGGGTTTTGTTTATATTTTTTTAATTTTAAAATAATTATCTTATTTAACTTTATTCATTCATTAAGTTATTTCAATTCGCCCAGAGAAGAGAGAATGAGTGTGAGAGAGAGAAGAAGTGAGAAAGCAAGCTGCCAGGTCCAACTCTCGAACGGTAGTCGGCCCTGTAGGACTCCGGCACCCTTAACCACCATGCCACCTGCTGGCCCCAGGTTTTATTTATTTCTTAGATTTTTGTTTTATATTTGTCTTTATTCATGATAGAGCACGACCACGCATGTGAGAGAAACAGACAGAGACAGAGAGATAGGTACCCTTCCTGGACTCTGTCATGCTGCAATCCCCTTCCTCCAGCTCTCTGACCTGCTGGATCTGGAGTATTTGTATACGTGCTCATCGCGTTTGTGCTGCAGTCGCCATGTAGGATCTGAATTCTCTTGAGCAACGTATTACCACTGTGCCATGGAGTGGCCCCCCCAGAGAGTGGGCTTTATTTATGACAGGCAGTAAAGGCCTAAAACCTTTAAGGTCGCAAAACAGTATAGCAGAACTTAAAGTCCAAGTCTTGGTTGGACAGCTCATTACTTCCCCAAAACGATACACAGGCCTTGACATTAGCTTTCTGTGTAGGCCAGTGTTTCTCAACCGTGGGCAGCACAGCCGCCCCCTCTACTCAGAGGACATTTGGTAATGTCTGGAGACATTTGTGGTTGTCACGGGGGTGGGGGTACTACCGACACCTAGTGGGTGGAAGCCAGGGATGCTGCTAAACACTCTATCATAAAATATGCAGGCCAGCTCCCCACAACAGAGATTTATCCAGCCCAGAATGATAGTGTTGGGACTGAGAAACCCTGATGTAGCCAACTCATTTCAGGCTTTCTTTTTCCTTTCCAGATAACGAATGCCTAACCCTCATCAACTATTATACTTTGCCATTGGAGGTATCTTTGATCATACCAAACTCTAGCAAGAGAATATGGTGGGGGCTGTGAGACCCATCACTGTTATTTAAAACAAACAAACAAACAAACATGTCTTTCACTTTGAGTATTTGAAGACTCAAATTATGTTATGGGGTGAATAGTGAATATTTGTAGAATCGAAGAGAATGTAAGCTCTCTATCTATGGGTGTGGTTATTATGTGATAATCAAGGAACGTGATCTTCTTTCTTACTGTCCGAATCGGGTACAGATCATTACTTTTCTACTTTAGTGGGAAGGCCAATCAGTGTTAAGTCACTGATGCTGATAGCTCTTAATATTCCCAATTATAGATGATGATATTGAAGATCAGAAAGGAACTAAAATAAAGGATGCTTCCTGCCCACTGGTTTCTTAAATTCCAAAGTTATCAAACACCTGGCTGGTATGGTAGTGTAGGCTGTATACTGCACAATTGTGTCATTTCTAAGAGATCACTATACACATCATAGACACCAACAATTTATTATGATCCTTTTTCCTGGCATATGACAGTGAAGTGGCTTGTTCTGGCAAAATCGGGGATATGAGAACCATTTTCTTTCTTTTTTTCTTTCTTCTTTTTTGCATGGGGAGAGATTTTTCTATCAGGTGCATGCACTTGCTGGAGAGACAGAGACAGACAGAAAGCAAGAAATCACCCCCCAGGGGGAACGGCCAAGCCACAATCCCTTCTCCATTCCTCTCTCAGGATTTTGGGCATGCACGTGCATGCACCTGGCATGAATTTCAAGCTGCTGGGCCTGGGACTTGAACTGCACTCGAACTGCAGTCACCTACATGGGAGCCCAGTGACTTAACCATTATGCTATCTGCTGGTCCCACGAGAACCATTTTCTAACAGATGACAGTAAAGTTTCCTAAAGAAAGTGTACCTTTGTCTAATGTGCTCTAAGGTGCTAGATGGGCTAGCAAAAAGAAATGGTGCTGGGACAGCAGCTGGTGTTGTGGTTAAGGTACTGGACTTCCACGTGACTGACTGCAGTTCGAGTCCAGACCCACTGACTTGAAACTAATGCCAGGCAGGTGGGCATGCATGCCCAAAAATCCCGAGGGGAGACTAGAGGAGAAAGAACTGCATTGTGACCATACCCCATGTCCTCTAGGGGGTGATTTCCCACTTTCTGCCTCTCTGTCTCTGCAGCAAGCAGACATACCCCGCATAACAAAAAGTCTCTTTAAAAAAAAAAGAATGGTGCTATTCATGGCTCCCATTTCAACTGGAGTTTTACTTTTGCTTGCACAGAAGTCACCCTGCCTTGCTGACCGCGTGTGTCATTGAGCATTAGTTTTGCAGAGTGATGCAGGTTACAAGTAATGCATGTGAGTTGGCAGATTTCCTGAGAAATCTTTTGTATATGAGAAACACAGAGCCTTGGGTCATGAAATAAATAACACTGGCCTTTGGCTGTTCACACTTCATTTAAGGCTTAAGTCATCCTAAGTTGGGCTTGAAGAAAGAGACATTGACATGTATATCAGTTTAATAAGTTTGGCAGCGGGGAGGTGCAAAGAGTGTCGTTTCAATTATAGATTGACCCGTGGTTGATTTAGCAATGTGTTTTGCTTAGTTGTGATCAATGCCAAGTAGGCAGGTGCTGGGCTCTTAGGAGGGTGCGGGCAGATGTCAGAGAATTGATGGGTCGATGAGCTCCGTGTTGGCCCTCTGCAGGGAGGGTCACAATACGAGTGAGATGGTGTAAGATGAGGACGACCGTCGTGCGTCGTGCGAGTGCTAACATTGCCTGCGAGGCTTTTCTCCTTCGGACCTCCACAACCGTCTTACCACATGGGACACAGCACTCCCACAGAGTTGTCCTGCATCTTTGTTCTGTGTCTTCAGTGCGTGTCATTTATGGTGTCTGAGCCGGAGAGAGGCCTCACCAATGGCTTCATTTGAGAAGGCTTTTATTTGCCCACTTATGCAAGTACCTTGGCATTCAGGGAATTTGGCTAATTAAGAAATTGTCTCCTGATGCCTAGTAAGTAGCCCAGTTCAGGTTGGAGGTGAAGCATATACAGGAATACACCCTGCACTTTATAATCAGATAACAAGTTGGCAGACAGACCCTGCCTGGCCTCATGCCAAGTGCACCATGCTGTAGATGAGAGGAGGTGCTTCACAGGAGGAGTGTATGGTGGGGTTTGAGGGAGGTGGAGGTGTAGTCAGTAGGGAACGAGGTAACCGTGAGAGGCACAGATCTGATTTGCAGGTAATAATGCCCTATTAGGGTCAGCCTATGGCGTGGTGGGTATCACTTGGGTGACTGTGTGGTTCAAGCTGGGTCCCACATGGGTAGTTCGAGTCCTGGATCTGGTAGCTTGAAAAGCGCACCAGGATGTGTGTGCGCATGCCCAAAATCCTGAGAGGAAAATAAGCTGAAGGGATTGTAGTGTGGCCATCCCCCCTGGGGGTGCTTTTACTCTCTCTCTCTCTCTCTCTCTATGTGTATATATATATATATATATATATATATATATATATATATATATATAATATAGCACACATGCCCTCTAACAAATAAGGGGAAGGAGGGTTAGCGGAGACTTGGGAGAGAGGAGAAACTTGAGCTGGACTGTGAAAGGTTGGGAGGATATAAATAGCCTGTGGGCAGAGTGACCTGGTGTGGAGGGCCGGGAACAGTGACCATCTTAAGTAAGAGCTTGAGTCACAGAGATAACAATTTCCTAAAACTTATCAAGAACAAATCACTAAGATTAAGGCTCTGTCGAGATGAGCCAATGAGGTGAGAAAGATGAACTTGTCCAGATTCTTTAACTGTCTGGGCATGTGTAGGGACTGTACCCCACTGTACTGATGAAAGGGGAGCGTCTCCATTCGTGGGTTACCTTCCAACACTCCAGCACTGGGTCCCTTTCAGAGATGGGCTTAACAAAGTTTCATTCTAAATAGGCTGACTGCATGGCTGGGTTTGCCTAGGGAGTTCTGGATTATGCTGGTTATCCCAGCAAAATTATTAATAGCTTCCCCTTTCATACTCAAAAAGTATCTTGGTTTAGATGATAAATTATATGGCTACCCTAATTTTATGTGATGCAGTTGGACTTTTTTGCTTACTCTGGGACTCTTCAGTGGCTAAAAGGGATGTTCCCCTCTTAGAGGTATTTGCCCACACATACATTATGTCTTTTTGAAATGGCTATATTTTCCTCCTTGCATATAAAGCAATCATTGCAAAAGATTGAGAGGAAGAAAGGCATAAATAAAAGTTATCATAAACCTAGAAATAAGTGTTACTATTCTGACATATATTTATGCATACACATATAGATATCCAAAAAGCTCATGGAAATGCATATCATGAGAAAAAACTATGCATGGATTTCAAAAAATTTTTGCACCAAAATAAACTTGTACTGCAATTCCATTTCCCATGAACCTTCTGAAGCCCCCGTGTATAGCTAGATACCCCTTAGCGACACATTATCTATCTGTATCACAGTATCTATCTATCATATATTGATATATTTTTAGCTCTCTGATCTCCAAACCAAGCTACTTTATTTGGAGTGGCATTCTATGCACAAGCCTGTGTGTATGTGGCAAGGGGCCTATGGATATAAACATACTACATAACATTATATACTTAAAACTGTATAATAACATAGTTATAGACTGATATAATCACATTTTTATTTTATTTTTTTTAATTATATTATCATTTATTCAATGTATTTATTATTCTTCAATTTGACCAGAGAGAGACAGAGAGGGAGAGAGGAAGTGTGAGAAAGCAAGCCACCAGGTCTAGGACTTGAATCGTGGTCAGCCACGCAGGAGTCCAGCACCCTAACCACCACGCCACCTGCTGGCCCATATAATCACATTTTTAAATACAGGTTGAGCATCCCTCAGCTGAAAATTAGAAAGATAAAATTCTTCAAAATCAAAAAATTTTTAAGCACTGGCATGACACCACAGGTGGAAAATTCCACCACTGACCTTCGATGATTCACTGTACACTAACTTTATTTCATTAACAAAATCATGAAATAACCTTCAGTCTATTTCCCTTATTATAAATTGTCCACTTTTCCTACAGTTCTCATCTTTATCTTATTGAATTTATAAAAGCTCTTTATAAATTAAATAACTCTTTGTTACAAGTTGCAGTATTTTTTTCTGAATTTACTGTTTGTCTTTTAACTTCGTTATGGTAGATCTATGTGCAAGTGTATGTGTGGATTCAGAAGGCTTTAGTTTTTATACAGTTATATTTACCAGTCTCTTCCACTATGAAGTTATGTACTTTATTCAAGGTCAGCTTTTCAAAATTAACCTGAGAAATTGTCAGTCTTGTCTGATGTTCTCAAACTCCTTGGGCTCCTTGTTTCAAACTTTACTGTATGGGCATTGTAGATAAATGAAGTATAATTTTTGTTTTCTACTTTGTGATTCAGTGTATCTCTCAGAAGGGGTTAAGTAGCTTTCCAAATTCACAGATAAGTCAGAGCAAGTAGGAACTGGTGATGTGCATTCTTTTCTTCACCACAAAACACGTATGCCTCCATTCGTGGAAAGCTATAATGGGAGTTGGAAGGGACTCGTTTGTTTAGATTTTTTACAGAGTGAATCATATTGTCCCATTGATGTGCTCTGTAATTGCACTGATGTGTTCTTGGGAAAACTGTGGCACTCGTCCAAGAGTCTAATACCTAGCTTAGAAAGTGCCACAGGGTGTCGTCGCTTCCCCAAAGCAAGCAGCTTTCCACAGAATGGTGTCCCCTGGCCTCATGGCAGAGTGACCACTGGCCATTGTGAGAAGGAGAGCATTCCAGGCAAATGCACATCCAGTTCTAGCTAGCACCGTTGTGGGTGAGCTTGCATCTGGGCTTCTACACTGGTGTGCTGGGGTGAACCATATATATGAGCCTCAGAGAATTCTTTGTTCTTTTATTATTTATTTACTTTTTATTTATTTATTTTTTGAGAGGTTTTTGCTACAGGGCGCTTGCACTCACCAGAAAGACAGAGAGACAGAAAGTGAGAAATTAAAATTACCTCCCAGGGGGGATGGCCATGCCGCAATGCCTTCTCCTCCATTCTCCTCTTGAGATCTTGGGCATGCACGCACACACACCCAGTGTGAGTTTTAAGCTGCTGGGTCAGGGACTTGAACCGTAGTCGACTACATGAGAGTCCAGTGACATAGCCATTATACCAACTGCTGGTCCTGAACTCTTTGTTCTTAAAGTTAGACCTGAGCTTCATGCTTTCCCCTTGGCCCTCTACTGCACCTGATTGGCCCTTTCTGTGTTTATACTAGGGGGTAGGGAGGAAGGAGAATCCCCTCCCTTACAGATCTCATGGGTATACAGTTGGTTGTCTTTATCCCCACCCCTCTTCTATCAGTCTCTTAGAGTGAAGAAGGGGAGGTCTTAACACCATCAAAAGTGGATATAAGATTGATGGACACCACCATCACGATGGTGAGACAGAGCAACCCACCTCTCAGCTATCAGAGTTTCCCCCACTGTCCTGGTACCTGTAAAGCAAGGGGCTTTCCATGGAATGGGGTCTCTGGGCTCCACAGCGGACTTAGATGGCATCTGGGCTGAACCCTCCCTTCTCTTCCTGAAGACTCAGGGTGCCAAACCCCACCAACTGATGCCTCAAAAGTAGCCCATCATGGGTAGGTTTCTGGGGACCTGTGGGTCTTTACTCCTGAGTTTCAACAAGGAATTATTAAGGAGTAATAAATATAGTAATAGAATTCTACCAGCAGGGAACCAGGTTTATGAAACAACACTGGAAGCCAGAGCAGGAGTTTCAAAATGCTTTTTACTATGGAATGACTCTATTATGGGTTCAAGTGGCTCTCTCCCCAGGTGCTACACTTTTATATGAAGTGCATCAGGGTTCCCTTATTTGGGGGATGATAAATTAGTTTGCTTCTGCCCATTCAGTGCTGTTTAGTTTCCCTCCCCCATCCTCCTCTTCAGCATCACAAAAGCCAAAGAGCTAAATTGGCTACAGAACAACCCTCCTCAGAGTACTAGAGAGTGAGAGAAATCAAGTGTGAGCAAAACCCAAGCTCTGCTCAGTGGGCAAGGCCCATTGGCAACGAACTGAAGTGTTGTTATGTGTTCGGTGACGATCTATGCCTCCCACTGGCCATTGGCAGCATGTCAGGTGGCTACTACTTTACTACTTCTGAAGAGCTTCCTCATTCTCCAAACCCCTTTTGACTCTCAAGGATCTGTACATTGGAGAAGCTATTGTAGCTATGCTAAAGGAATAACAGACTCATTCTTTTCTCTGTTTAAGGGTGGGATTGGGGATGGTAGGATTGGACACTTTCTATTCATTTATTCATTCAAGAAGCATTTATGGAACTCTATTCATGACAGGCCCTGCTAAAGAGGCGGGAAAGAGAAATTGGGAACATGTGATATGTCTCAGTTTTGCAAAGGTATTTACAAAGTCCCTAGTGACGTTTGTGGAAGGCTAAATGGCAGCCCCTGAAGATCATGTCCTTATCGCTGAAACCTATGACCATTTCTTAATACGGCAAAGTCATTGGAGATAGGATTAAGCTAAGGATCTTGAGTTGGAAAGATTTACCTGGTTTATCCAATTGGGCCCTAAATGCCATCCTTATGCAAGAGGAAGGCAGAGGGAGATTTTATAATGATGTACAAAGAGGGGTCGGTGATATAAAGATGGAACCAAAAAGGATTTTAAGATACTGGCCTGAAAAATCGGAGTGATGCAGTCACAAGCCAAGGAATACCAGCAGCACCAGAAGCTAGAAATGGCATGGACAGATTCTCCTATATAGTTGCTAGAAGGAGTATGGCCTTTTTGACAGCTAGATTTTGCCCCAGTGAAACCAATGTTGAATTTATGGTCTCCAGAACTGGGAGAGAATAAATTTGTGTTGTTTTAAGTCTTCAAACTTGTGATCATTTGTTACAGTAGCCCCAGGACTATCCTTGCAGATTAAATGGAGACCTGGGTTTGGAAGACAGCTCAGGAAGGTGGAGTCACAGATATCTGACCAGCTATTTGTTTACTTGAGAAATATTTATTAAATGACTACAATGCTCTAAGGGCACAGGAGCAATGAAGAAGGCAGACAATGTTCCTACTGATACAAGAGAGAGGGGATGGAGCAGAGGAAAAAATTAAGAAACGATATATAAACAGGGTAACTTGGGACCAGCAGTTAGCGTAATGGCTATGTAGCTGGACTCCCATAGAGTCGACCGCGGTTCGAGTCCCGGACCCGGTAGCTTAAACTCACGCCGGGCGCGTGTGCATACGTGCCCAAGATCCTGACAGGAGAATGGAAGAGAAGGGATTGCGGTGTGGCCATCCCCCCTGGAGGGTGATTTCTTGCGTTCTGTCTCTCTGTCTCTGACTTTCCTGCGAGTACACGTGCCCTATAGCAAAATCCTCTCAAAAAAACAAACAAAAAAACAGGATAACTTTAGTTATTGATAGGTGCTCTGAAGCAAACAAAGCAGGGTAATGTGGAGATGGTACTAGGTTGGTATAGGAAGGTCTTTCTGATAAGAGAGCCGATTCCTGAATATCAAGAAGGAATTACCATCTGAGGACAGAGCTTTTCAAGTGGAGAGAGCAGCAAATGCAAAGGCCCTGAGATGAGCTTAATGTGCTAGAGAAGCAAACAGAAGGATTAGACTCCGGGAGCCAGTGGGTGGTGTGGTGGTTAAGGTGCTGGACTCCCACATGACTGACCATTGTTCAAGTCCTAGACCTGGCAGCCTACTTTCTCACTGTCTCTCTCTGGTCAAATTTTTAAAATGATAATGATAAATAAAGTTAGTTCTTTAAAAAAAATTAAAAAGGAAAGAAAAGAAGGACTAGACTCCTCCCAGTAAGAATAGAGAGCAATCTCTCATGGAAGGCTAAAGGATTCTGTCCTAGACTCTGTCCTGAATAATTTCCTCTTTTAATAACTAAATTGGAAGTAAACATTTAAGTCCTATTTATCAAGTCTAGGTAACCTAAAGCTGGTAGGACTTGTATTTTGTAAGAGTCAGAGACTGGGTTTTAAAACACCTTGTCGGAAGGCTGGCAGGTGGCATGGTGGGTGAGGCAGCTGGACTCCCACGTGGCTAACCACAGTTCAAGTCCCTGACCTGGCAGCTTGCTTTCTCACTTTGCTTCTCTCTCTCTGTCTCTCTCTGGTCAGCTTCAAAAAGAATAAATAAAATAAAATAATGACAATAAATAAAATTAAAATAATTCTAAAAAACAAAACCAAACAAACAAACAAACAAACCTTGTCAGGTATGAACAAAACGCCAAAGACAAAACTGAAAAGGTCAACAGGGACAAAATGTGAAGCCTTGACTAGGGATTCAAAGAAATTATTATTAGGTTGTTGGGAAAGTCATGATGTACTTTTCTGTGTTTTTCTATGCAAAAATGCATCTTGACTTTCCCGACAACCCCATATTTGCCTAAGTCAGAAAAGAGAATCGAACTTAGGTGTGATACTTATGCAAAGGCCCCAGAACTCAAAATCAACAAATAATACAATGCAACCACATTGAAAAAGTGAAGCACTTTTAGAACGTTTTTTAAAACGTGGGGTACAGGGCCCAGCAGTTGGTGTAATGGCTATGTTACTGGACTCCCATGTAGTCAAACGTGATTCGAGTCCTGGACCTGGTGGCTTAAATTCACACTGGGTACCTGTGCATGCATGCCCAGGGTGCCGAGAGAAAAATGAAGGAGAAGGAATTGGGGCCGGTCATGCCCCCTGGGGGGTGATTTCTCGCTTTCTGTCTCTCTGTTTCTCTCTGTCTTTCTGGCGAGCGCACATGCCCTATAGCAAAAACCTCTCCAATAAATAAATGTGGGGTACAGCTTGAGGGAGGAGGCGGCCAGGGGTGTGTTTTTGGAATACTGAGTGGGTACCACATTTTATGAGGCCATAGAAACAGTTCACTCATTCAATCAGTGTACATTTAATGAGCAGCTGCTCGAAGCCTGACACTGACTAGGCTTTGAGGAAATAACAGATGAGGACAGAAACACCGGCTGCTCTCATCGTGCTTACATTCTAGAGAGACGATGGACATGATAGACTTAATTATGTAATCATTATCTTTTTTCACTGTATTCTTTTCAGATTGTAAAATCATTTTATAGTAACAAACAAAATCAAGAATTATGGTAACATAAAACATAAAAAAGAACATTGTCCCATCAACTCATTCATTTTCCCAGACATTGCCACTGTAAACAAGTCTGTGCATATTTATCTAACTTTTAAAAACATATTTGTAAAATATTTTAAAAGCATTAAAATGGAATTATACTCTTCTGAATATTTTTAGTTTCATATATCCTGAATATCCTCTCACATGGATACAATGAAATCTACCTTATTCTTTCTAATGACTGGATGATATTCCATGCCATGAATGTACCACAAATTATTTGACTTGTAGCTTTTTGGTAGATATGCGTACTGTTTTTATTTTCACTATTATAAAAACAGTGAAAATGACTCTGCATATCTTTTCTCTAAAGTTTATTTTATTTCTTCCATGAGAGAGAGGCAGAGATGGAGGAGAGAGATGGGTATCCCCAACAGGGTCTTCATACCACGATCCACCCACACCCTTTGCCAGCCCAGATCATGGGCACATGAGCATGTTCCTGGCATGTACAGGGAGACCTCAGGATGTGAACACAGGACCTTCTCATGTGGCCCCAGCATTGCAGAGTGTTGTGTTATCGCTGTGCCAACATTACCAGCTGGCTGCATCTCTTTTTACACAGCCTGTGGGAATATTTCTGAAGCACTATTCATAGTAGAAATGCTATGTCCAAGGGTATACAAATTTTAAATAATAGATGCTGCCATATTTTTTACCACTCAGGCTATACCTGAATGAGAGTCTAAATGAAAGTGTGTGTTTTCTTGCAACTGCAACAAGATTAGAAACTGTCAATAATTTTCAGCTTTGCTCATCTGATAGGCCAAAGACAGTAATGTGTTGTTTAAATGAACCATTTTCGATCTACAACTGAGGTAACAGTTGTACAGGGATCTGTAGGGGGTTTAATAGGTGATCCACGCTCTCAAGTTTGCTGGGCAGAGCATGTGGTGGTGTGGCCAGGGTGTTTGGGGAAGTTCAGACAGTGAGTGCAAAGGTCCCGTGGAGAGAGGGAACCTGGTACATCAGTAGGACAAATGCCCCAGTGGCAGAGGGCAGAGAACAAGAAGTGTGTGAAGAGGGAGGGAGGCAGAGGGCAAACCTGGCAGGGCCTTGTGGTCCATCTTAAGGGTTCTGGTCTTTATTCCGAGAGAATGGAGAAGCCAATGGAAAGTCTCGACAATCTCACATGGTAAGATTGGCATTCTGAACAGGCCCCTCTGGCTGCTGTGCAGAGAATGGACTGGGAAGGAGGCAGAGTGAGATGTGAAAAGAATGGGCGATAGCTATCTGAGGAATCCAGGTGAGAGATGGTCGTAGCTTACTCTGGGTGGAGGCTAGTTATGAGTGGAGGTGTCTAGATTTAAGAGTATTTAGACCACAGGAATGGCTAGGAACTGTTGCTTGAGTGGGCTTGGGTGTGGCGCGAGGAAGAAGTTGGTGTCTTAGAAGATGCCCAGGTCTTTAAGACAGATGGAATGGGAATTACCATCAGGGTGGCAGGATGTCAAAGGAGCAGGTGTTGATTTGGTAGAGATCCAGAGGAGGTGACTAGGAGAGCAGCCAGGGAACTCTCCTCTCTTATGCCCACAGATCCATCTAACGCGAGCTGACTGTGGAATCCTGCTGCCGATTGGATGGCAGAGCACCTGAGCCGTGCCATGATCTATGAAAGCCTGCCCATGAAGGAACAGTGCCAAAGGAGCTAATGACTCTTTTCTTCCCAGAGTTCGAAGGAGAACCCACGTGAATGATAACATCTGGAATTGGGGGGGGGGGGGGGTCACAGAGAGGCCATACAAGGAGAAGGCAGGAAGTGGAAGTCCTGAGTAAGCCCAAGTCAATAGGAAGGGAGAAGGAAAGAAGAGAGAACCTGGGGCAGAAGGAGCTGACCGACCGCAGGATGCTGGAGAGTGATGGATGGTTGTCTGGCCCTGGGTGTGACCAAGTGATCGAGAACCAGTTTTTCAAGTTCAGTAGATCGGAGTTTGATTTCCCAGTTCTGATGCTGACTGACTAAATGACCTTGATGGGTCACTACGCTTCTGTAAGACTATTCTGTTCACAGACAGCATACTATGTATAATATTTGTAATATTTCTTTCTCAGCGATGTAGTAAGGATTAAAGAGAGATGCATGAGAATGGCAGAAGATATCTGCAACTCAAAACTACTACTGGGGGGAACCAGCAGTTAGCGTAATGGCTATGTCGCTGGACTCCCACGTAGTCGACCGCGGTTCGAGTCCCGGACCCGGTGGCTCAAACTCACTCTGGGCGCGTGTGCGTGCGTGCCCAAGATCCCGAGAGGAGAATGGAGGAGAAGGGATTGCGGCGTGACCATCCCCCCTGGGGGGTGATTTCTCGCTTTCTGTCTCTATGTCTCTCTCTGTCTGTCTGGCGAGCGCACGCGCCCTATAGCGAAAAACCTCTCCAAAAAAAAAAAAAAAAAAAAAAAAAAACTACTACTGGACCAGTGTCTGGAATTAAAAATTGAAGAAACAAAAAAACAACTACAAATCGGTAAGATAAAAGCAGCCAACCCAACAGAAAAACAAACAAAAGACTTAAACTCATCACAAAAGAGGATGTCGGCATGGCCAAAAATATCATCAACCTCTAATAAGGGAAAATTCAGTGACAGTCCATATGCAACAACATGGATGAATCCTATAAACGCACTATTGAGCCAAAGAAGCAATTTAGAGAATGAATGCATGAAATATGACCCAGTACATATTTTTAAGGTCAAAATCAAGGCATTACGATTACAATCGAATACTAGCACACTCACCAGACTGGCTACATTTGAAAAGTCTAATAATACCAAGCATTGTTGAGGCTGTGGAGCAACAATAAATCTATAGCTGCTGGTGGGAATGTAGATGAATACGGCCTTTTTGGAAAGCACGTTGGCATTATCTAATAAACACATTTTACAACCCAGCATTTCTGTTCTTGGGTACGTGTACCTAAAAAGTTCTCATGCATATCAAGAAGTATACACAAGCATGTCCATACTTTATACTTCATGATCGTCTCTTATTAGAAACAACACAAATATCCATCAACTGTAAAATGAGTAGATTGTAATATATTCACACAATGGAGTACTATACAGCCCTGAGAAGGGGTAAACACAAATGAATCTTATCAACACAAGACTGAACAAAGGAAAGAATACAAAGCATATAATTTTGCTTTAGAATTCCAAAAGAAGCAAAATCAAATGATAAACTACATTACATGGCTTGTATTTGTATAGTATGTTTTGTAGAGGAAACCATAAGGAGTAAGGAAGTGATGATCCCAGAAATCAGAGTACTGGTTGCTCCTAGACGATAAGAGGACTCTGGGACCAGAAGGGGACACTCGGAGCCAGGGGATTCTGCAGTGCTTGGGGGTATTCTGTTTCTTGATTGAGGAGGTAGTTACACAAGTGTTTGCTTTGTGATTGTTCATTATACTGCACATTTGTTTTGAACACTTTAAGAGTATTTTATTCCACAATTTAAACAGGTTTTTTTAAAAAAAGATAGCTAACACTTGTAAAATGCTTGGCATAGTGCCTGGCCTGTATTAAGAGCCCAACAGATGGCAATTTTATTTACTGTTATAACCCAGTTGTTAGAGCCACATTGTATCCTAAGCAACCTTCCAGTTCCTGCACTGAGCTTTGGTCTCCATGAGGTCTGGCTCTGAGGCTGAGATTCTGGACTCCTCTGTTTCCCAAGGTAGTGCCAAATAAACCCTGTACTTAAGGCAGTGCTTCTCAATTGATAGGAGGTGGTTTACTGTATTGCCTCAAATGCTTCCCAAGTGTGCTGCCAAATTTTGGCAATGCATAAATCTTTCTCTCTTTTTTTTTCAGCGCCTCTGTTGTTATACAATCGAGGAAGCTAGATTGCTACACTGAGCATGGAATGCGGGACAGTCAGAGCTCAGCCTGCTGCAGGTCAGAGGCCATGGGTCAGAGGTGGAACCAGATTGCAAGCTGGTGCCAGGAGTCCTGAGGGATCTACTAATTTTGAAAGGCAGAGTCTATTGGGAAAGTACAGACCCACCCAAATAGCAGTGATGTGGAAGAGGACCAGATGAATCCCAGAAAAACAGTGGATGACATTTAAACCCTTCACATGTATAGCCCCAGATGCTAGTTTTGCACAGAAAGGTTGACAATCACTGATGTAAGGTAATCTGAGAATGTCTCTATTCCAGCAAGCCTAATAAGGAACCACCATTCCATAGTTGCTATATAAAATAGCTCATTGTGGGACCAGCAGATGGCATAATGGACACATCATAGGACTCTCACATAGTTGACCGCAGTTCAAGTCCTGGACTCAGTGGCTTAAACCTCACTGGGCACATATGTGTTTAAGCCCAAGATCCTGAGAGGAGAATGGAGGAGAAGGGATTGCGGCGTGGCCATCCCCTCTAGGGTGGATGATTTCTCATTTTCTGTCTCTCTGTCTCTCCAGCAAGCGCACATGTCCTATAGCAAAAAAAAATCTCTAATACAAACAAAACAAAACAAACAAAACTAATTGTAATACTAGCTAGTAATTATGGGCTGCTCATCAGAAACCACACACTGTGCTAATATTTCCTCCTCATCTTCACCCCAGGAGGTAGATATTTTCATCTATTGATATATTTCAGCAGATAGAGCTGATCCATAGCACACGGCTAAGTGCTAGAGCCTGGAAGAGGAATCATTTTTACTCGTTTCTAGAGGCAGAGTGTGACCCAGGGTTTGGGAATTAGATGGAGGCAGGTTTTGTTAACAATAGGAAATTAAGGTCCTAATTGGCTAATTCAACAGTAGAATGGGGCGTTTTAGAAAACAGTGAATTCCTCTCTCTAAGCAACATGACGGTTTAACTGTTCATCAAGTACATTTTAGAAGATATTACACATTTGAATGGCAGGTTGGACTAAATGCCTGCTGTGGTCCTTCCAAAGACGGAAAGTTAGTGTCTTGGCCACACCTCCGATAAGGGTCTGGACTGTGCTCGTATTTCCTTTTTAAACATGAACTTCCAGACACCAGTGCAGGTTCTGGTGCATCAGCTGTATGAGTATACTTTCCACGTTGATATCTATGAGCTTCCTGAGAACGACGAGGCATAGGAAGACTATTTAGTCTTTTAGCTAACTGTAGTACTATACAGAGGCTTTCTGACTGGCAAACAATTACCTTTCTATGTTTTAGAAGAGAAACAATTTGCATAAGGCATTCTCACCCTTAGTTCTTTGCTTTCAGACCAGACCCACTGATCTGCTCATGTGGACCTTCTTGCCCTAACTCCCACAAGTAATAACGTGTGCATTCTGAACATTGCGTGTGCGGCATTGACAACGGCGTTCCGACAGCATTTGGGTTGCTTAGAGTCTGTCCTGTTTGCTGAAATGATATGCCTGGCTTTGTTTCCAGGGTTACAGAAACCCTGGTCTCACTGCATTTGTCCAGGAATGGAGGTGCACTATTTTCTGCTTTTCAGAGCCTTCCAGGATAATGGCGGCCTAGGGTGGCACGTCCAGTTGGAGTTGGCTGTGGCTGAGCCTTTGCTACTGCCTGGCAAAACTGCTTTTATTGTGGCTGGGTTTTTGATCTGGGATGGAAAATAGACTTTAGCATTTTCCATGGGCAGAATATCAGAGCTGAGTTGCATATATTTGCTTGTAGGTTCTTTGAATAATAATCGTGTTTGTCAAATATGTAGAGGTTTAGGACTGCCATATGTACAATTTAATTTATTGCACGTACAATTAAGCGGTTCATCAAATACGTAAATTGAGTTTATTGAACGTATACTATTTTTAATAGACTTTATGGTTTAGAACAGTCTTAGACTCACAACAAAACTGAGCAAAAAGTACAGAAAGTCCATATATCCTCTGTTCGCACACAGACACTCCACTAACAACATCTCACACCAGACTGGTACCTTTGTTACAACTGATAAACCCACACTGACACATTGGTATCACCCAGAGTCCATAGTTCTGTGTTGTACATTCTGTGGGTTTGGATAAATGTATAATAACATGTATCCACCATGTATTAATAGTATCTTATAGCATAGTTTCACTGCTCCACAAATCTGTTATGGGGCCAATAGGGAGCATGGTGGTTAAGGTTTTGGACTCCCACATGACTAACAGTGGTTTGAGTCCCAGACCTAGCAGCATGAAAATCATGCTGAGCATGCTTGTGTGCATGCCCAAAATCCCGAGAGGAGAATGGAAGAGACAGGATTGTGGAGTGGTCATCCCTCCTGAGAGGTGATTTTTCATTTTCCCTCTCACTGTCTCTTTCTGTCTCTCTCTAGTGAGTGCACATGCCCTCTGGCAAAAAAATAAAAAAAAAAAAGTTAAAATAATCTGTGCACCACCTATTTATTCCCCACTCCCCTCAAGCCTCCGGCAACCAAAAAATGTTTTTTTTTAATCTGCTTCACATTTTTGCCTCTTCCTGAATGTTAAATTGTTGGCATTATATGATATGTAGACTTCTCAGGTTGACTCTTTCACTTAGTAATATGTATTTAAGGTTCCTCCATGTCTTTTCATGGTTTGATAGCTCATATTTTAGTGCTGAATGATATTTCATTGTCCGGATATACTGCAGTTTATTTTATACATTTACCTACTGAAAGATATCATGGTTGCTGCCAAGCTTTGTCATTTATAAATAAAGCTGCTATAATTGTCCATGTGCAGGTATTTGTGTAGACATAAGTTATCAACTCTTTGAGGTAAATGCCAAGGAGCATAATTGCCAGATTATATGGTAAGAATGCATTTGATTTTGTGTAGAACTGCCAAATTGTTTTCCAACATGACTATATCATTTTGCATTCTCACCAGCAGTAAACTAGAGTTCCTATAGCTCCACATCCTTGTCAGCAGTTGTCATTATTAGTGCTTTGGATTTTCACCATTCTAATAGGTGTGTAGTGGTATTGCATTGTCATGTTTTGTGATTTCCCAATGACATAAGATGTGGAGCATCTTTTTTTTTTTTTTATACATTTTTTTTTTTTGGAGAGATTTTCACTATAGGGCACGTGCGCTCGCCAGACAGACAGAGAGAGACATAGAGACAGAAAGTGAGAAATCACCCCCCAGGGAAGATGGTCACGCCACAATCCCTTCTCCTCCATTCTCCTCTCAGGATCTTGGGCACGCACGCACATGCGCCTGCTGTGAGTTATAAGCCACCAGGTCCGGGACGCGAACCACGGTCGACTACGTGGGAGTCCAGCAACATAGCCATTACGCTAACTGCTGGTTCCCGATGTGGAGCATCTTTACAGATGCTTTTTCCTTCCTTGTATATCCTCTTTATACAAGAGATATACAAGAGGATCTGTTCAGATCCTCTGCCCATTTTAATAACTGAATTGCCTGTGTTCTTATTGTTAAGTTTGAAGAGCTCTTTGTATACTTCAGATAATAGTCCTTTATCAGGTGTGTCTTTTGCAAATACTTTCTCCTAGTATGTGGTTTGTCATTCTCTTGAACATATACTATTCTAACATCTGTTAGATGTTGTATGGTAATACAACGTATATTGAAGACAGAACTTCTCCCTTTTGTTTTAATTCTTGTTGGGAGATATCTATTTCCTAGACCAAAAAGATCCCCATTGCATTTTGTTTAAAGTTTGTTTATTTCATGAGAGGGGGTGGAGAAAGATGGGCACCTCTAATGGAGTCCTTATGTTGTGATCCATCCCCATTCTCATGACACCTATCCACAGAGGTCGAGGATGTGAAGCCAGGACCTTTCCAATGTAGGTTCAATTCGTTACCGTTGCACCACCCCATGGGCCCCATTTCTGTTTTATTGGCTATTAGTGAAGTCCACAACTGGATCGGGAAGTAGTAAATACTCCAGAGAATTGGTATATTTGGGAAACTTGCATGGATAGTGTTTTATGTCAGTGAGATTTCCATGATAAACCACATTCTGATGGCTGATGTATTGAGACTGTCTTACCTGAGAGGACAACATGTCATTAGTATTCCAAGAAATATTAATGGAATTAATATTAATTATTCCATTATTGGCAAATATCAGTTATTTATGGCTGCTGTTTATATATTCCTTTACCTACTACTTTCACTGGCATTACCTCATGTGATGATTATGAAAGCAATATGGCCAAGAGAAAAGGTTTTTATTTTATTTAACAGGCTTGGTTTTTTGTACTTTGAAATATTTAAAACTATTTAACAGTAGGGGGACTATTTCTTTTTTTTTTTTTTTTTTGAGAGTTTTTTTTTTTTTTTTTTTTTTTTTGTTATAGTGCACATGCGCTCACCAGACAGACAGAGAGAGACAGAGAGACAGAAAGCGAGAAATCACCCCCCAGGGAGGGTGGCCATGCCGCAATCCCTTCTCCTCCATTCTTCTCTCGGGATCTTGGGCATGCACGCACACACACCCGGCGTGAGTTTAAGCCACCGGGTCCAGGACTCGAACCTCAGTCGACTACGTGGGAGTCCAGCGACATAGCCATTACGCTAACTGCTGGTCCCAGAAGGGGGATCATTTCTAAACAGAATAGAGTCAAAGGAAGTGCACATTACAGGATTTCACATTTGGAGTCAACATTTGCTTATACAGAACTACATATCAGCCAAGAAACTTGACATGCTTAAACTTCTATCATATTGAACAGAACTTTTTCAATGTATTCACTGATGGAAAACAGGGCCCAGAAACCCAGTGTGAATTGGATTTAGGATATGTTCAGCTGGAATGCAATATACCAACACTAATCAACAAATGCCAGGTGTTGTGAAATATAATGCCCAACCTTAAATCTTTTTTTAGTTTTCTGCTTTAGGGCATGTGCACTCACTAGAGAGAGCCAGAGAGACAGAAAGTGAGAAATCACCACCCAGGGAGAGTGGCCATGCTGCAATCCCATCTCCTCCCGTCTCCTCTCGGAATTTTGGGCACGAACACACACATACTCAATGTGTTTCAAGCCACTGGGTCTGGGACTTGAACCGCAGTCAGTCATGTGGAAGTCTAGTGCCTTAACCACCATGCCACCTGCTGGCCCCCCTAATCTTAAATCTTAAATGCAAGAGAAATAAAACACTTAGCCAATCAATAGAAGAGCAAACAATAGCGAGACAGTATAATCTATATGACAGACAATGAGTCGGGTCCCCTATCTAGGACATGTACTCTCAACGCTATGTCTAGTCTCAAAGAGGAAGTAATAAAGCCCCCACATATGCCATTTCTCAGGGAAAGACAAAAAGAAAGAACAAATAGGGGCAATGAAGAGAAGAGACATTTGTGTTTCCAACCAGAAAGAAATGCTGGGTCACCCAACTGCAGGTTGCTCTTCTTCATGAGGCTTTTATAAGTGTTCTGCAAAATTGCCCAAGCTGCAAGGCTCCCAAAAACAAAGCTACAAAAATGGGTGTAGCACAATGGTAGGTCTTGGAGACATCTGTGGCCAGGGCACTGCGCAGTGTGAAGATCGTAGGTGTGGGACCTCTGCAGGCCTGGAGTCCAGTCCTGGCTGTGTCCTTCTTAGTTGTATGTCTTTGGGCAAATTATTTAAACCTCTGAGCCTTGGTTTCTTCATTTGTAAATCTGGCATAATTTTGCCAGTAAGCAGAGATGAGCCATCATTTATATCAAAGACCTGTCACATAGTAGGGACTCAATAAAGTAATTTAAAAAGTTAAGTAATTTAAAACATTATTCAGACCTTTATTTATGTATTTAATGACTCAACTGTAAGGAAAGACCAGATGTACATTAAATAGCCTTAGCTTATACTACTTGCACCTGAATTGAAATCCTGTGTCCCCCTAGGATGCTTTCAGTGGCAATTCAGCTTAAACTAGCTTAAAAAAAAAATGAATGTATAGGTTCATGTAAGTGGAAAATCCCATGAAACAGCTTCGCAAGATGCGTGGCCCAGCAGCTCCACATTGCTTTGAAAGATCTGGCTGCTTTTTCTTTCTGCTCTGCTACAGTGATATCAGCTTTATTCCAAGTCTGGCTTCTCTTTCTGTTGCAAGATGGTTGTCAGCAGAAGTCTGGGTCCATCTGTTAGAATTTTGTTGACTTGGTGTGATAGAAAATCCACTGTAATAGTGACTTTAACAGTATGGAAATATATATTTATCTTCCATTTAAAAGAAATCCAGAGATAGTCAGTCCAGGGCTGGTACAGTGGCACCACCATGTCATGGACCCAGATGTTTAACTTGCTCCACATTCTAGGGCATGGCTCCTTTCTCAATGTTACTTCAAGGTCCAAAATGACTGCTGGAATTCTAGTCATTACATCTGTATTCTAGGCAGGAGGAAGGGCAGAAAAAAGATTTGCTTCTTCTCTTTTGAGGAGACTCAGCGGAAGTCTCACACAAACCTATTACTTCCATCTCATTGGTGGATACTTAGTCACAGAGGGTAGTTGCAAGAGATGCCAGGCAAGAAAATCTTTTGTGGATCCAAATGTGTTCAGCTGGAAGCAGGATCATTCCTATTCCCACGAAGAAGGGGAGAATGGATATTTGAAAGCAACTAGCTGTTGTTATCACTGAGAGGTACGTGCTTCCTTATTGTGACAGAGTGGTCAGAAGGTGGTCCTTTTTGGGAGCTCCCATAAGAGAAGAGATTTCTTCCTCAAAAACTAGAGAAAACATGCCTCATGTCTCATTGGCTCAAACTGAGTCTTGTACACAACCCTGAACCAATCACTGTGAAGGTGTGGGAGATGGTAAGTGTTGATTAGCTAAGCACGATAGCTCCCTCTCCTGGATTGGATCCACTAGCCATACCCTTAGCCATACATTAAAGGACCTGATAGGATGAGAGAAGAGGGCAATGGATGTTAGAACAAAGTTCTTCCTTTACCTGCCCCAATCTTTTTTTCTTTAACTATGTTAAACAGTTCTATAATTCCAGCACTTAGAACAACACTCTTTTTTTTTTTTTGGAGAGGTTTTTGCTATAGGGCGCGTGTGCTTGCCAGACAGACAGAGAGAGACATAGAGACAGAAGGCGAGAAATCACTCCCCGGGGGGGATGGTCACGCCACAATCCCTTCTCCTCCATTCTCCTCTCGGGATCTTGGGCACGCATGCACACGCGCCCGGTGTGAGTTTTAAGCCACCGGGCCCGGGACACAAACCACGGTCGACTACGTGGGAGTCCAGCGACATAGCCATTACTCTAACTGCTGGTTCCCAGTGTCGCTGGACTCCCACATAGTCGACCGTGGTTCGAGCCTTGGACCCGGTGGCTTAAAAGCTCACACTGGGCGCGTGTGCGTGCGTGCCCATGATCCCAAGAAGAGAATGGAGGAGAAGGGATTGCAGTGTGGCCATCCCCTCCGGGGGGTGATTTCTCGCTTTCTGTCTCTCTGTCTCTGAGGAGCGCACGCGCCCTATAGCAAAGACCTCTCCAGAAAAAAAAAAAAAAAAAGAACAACACCCTTGGTAAAAGTCTTGTGGTTTAGGGGACCAGCAGGTGGCACGGTGGTTAAGGCACTGGACACTCCCACATGGCTGACCACAGTTCAAGTCCTGGACCTGGTGGCTTGCTTTCTCACTTTCCCTCTCTCTCTCTCTCTGTCTCTCTCTGGTCAAGTTAAAATAAATGAATAAACAAATAAAATTAAATAAATAATTCTTTAAAACAAAATGTCCTGCAGTTTAGACCTTTTCTGACTTTCCTCCCAATCTTTTCTGCATCAAACTGGGCACAGTAATAAGTCAGCAAATCCCCGAACCTGTCTAAATTGCAGTTCCCCATCTGTAAAATGATTAGGATCACAGTATCCACCTTGTTTTTTTCTCCAAGTAGCAGGTGAGATGATGCACATATGCCTGGCACAGTGACCATTTAATAAAAGTTGAGCAGTAAAGATAATAATACTTCCTGATGTCTGGGTTCTATCTTTTATTCTCTATCTTGCTTGTTTCTTTACCTGAAGCCTTTAGAATCCTCTTCTGGCTCTGCTCCAGTTTCTGTTTCTGTAATTTGTCTTTCTCCCATTCAAAATTCTTCATAAATGCCCCCGAGTTTATTTCTGACTTCATCTTTAATTTGCCAAAGTAGTCTGCAATGCCTAAAGGTGTGACAAGAGAAAATGGCTTGGGAAGGCAAAGAGCGAAAAAGGAGCTTCGAGGAGCGGGGGAGGCAGAGGGGAGTTGTGGCTTTCCCTGGAAGACCAGCACCAGCCTCTCTTTGAAGACGCAGCCTCGTCCTTGCTTAGCCCATGTCAACTTCTCACTCCCATGTGGGATTTCTTGGAAAAGGAAGAAAAATGTTTTCCACTTGTTGATGTGAATTTACATAAAAAACACATCCTCAGTCATTGGACCTTGGAGTTAATTTGTCTACAGAAAGCTCAAAGTTGAGCTTGAGAGTGTATTTAGTTTGGCGGTGTTAAGAATAAGGTCTCTTGGGACCAGCAGATGGCATAATGGTTATGTTGCTGGACTCCCACATAATCGACCATGGTTCGAGTCCTGGACCTGGCTGCTTCAACTCATGCTGGGTGCATGTGCATGTGCGTGTGTGCCCAGTATCCCAAAAGGAGAATGGAGGAGAAGGGATTGTGGCATGGCCATCCCTGCTGGGCGGTGATTTCTCGCTTTCTTTCTCTCTTGTCTCTCCGGTGAGCACATGCGCCCTATAGCAAAAATCTCTCTGAAAAAAAAAAAAAAAGAAAAAGAAAGAAAGAATAAAGTCTCTTTGTCTTGAGGAACTGAGACATCTCCTCACTTGCATCTAAGAAAGTTTGTGCTCACTCTCTCCCTCCTCCCAGTTCCTTCCTCCTAGGGATTTACACTCAGTTTACCACAGGAAGAGCTGCTCCTAGAATCCCTGCCCTTACACGTACCGGAGGACACCCAGGTTTCCCAGAGTGCTGCTTGCAGTTCAGTCATAATAATTCGGAAGGAGCTAATAGCTAACATCAATTGCCAGTCACTGTAAGCACTTTGCATGTGTAAAAACAGTAATAGTGATCGCTAACACTTACTATGTACAAGCATAGCTAAAATTTTTTTTTAGAGGTTTTTGCTATAGGGCACGTGTGCTCACCAGACAGAGACAGAGAGACAGAAAGCGAGAAATCACCCCCCAGGGGGGATGGCCACGCTGCAATCCTTTCTCCTCCATTCTCCTCTCTGGATCTTGGGCACGCATGCACACGCATCTGGCATGAGTTTTAAGCTACTGGGTCTGGGACACGAACTGCAGTCGACTATGTGGGAGCCCAGCGACATAGCCATTATGCTAACTGCTGTCCCACAATCACTCACTCTTACGTTCTTATCTTGATGCTAGCCCATCTCCTCACGAGAAGGTTTGCGAGTATTCTTAGTATACCCATTTACAGACAAGGAGACTGAGGCACATGGAGAGGAAGTGGTTCTGGATTCAGATGTGAGCAGGAGCCTGGGTCTTATTTGCTAAGTCACGTTCCCTCCTCCCGGAACCCACGAGGACATCTCTGTATCCAGCACTTCACATAAGGTGGACCCTGAGAACTACTTGAAAGGACATAACTAATCCGGAGTAACTAGGAGCGTGGCACAGGTGCACGGTTGCCCTTGAAGTGCTCCCTGAAGTCCATCGAACCTGCTGTTGCTTCTGAGGCCTGGAGGGGACTGAAGGAGGCCAGTGTTGGCGGGGGTAGAGGAAGGCAGCCCTGTGATAACACCTCACATTTTCTGGCACCCGGAGCAAAATTCAGTTATGCTTCTGCATCTCTCTGGTTTCTTCCTCATTTCACCCTAGGGCCACTGGTCAAGATGTCTGTGGATCCTCTGGGAGCCTTGAAGCATCAAACATCACAGTCATAGTCCCACTGGTTAAATAAAGGAATTAGCATGGGAAGCCAGCGTTTAAAATGTAATTTATTTACTTATCTTGTGCCTTGTTCCACAGAAGATTTATGGCAATAGACAGAAGTGCCTCGCATCTTGGGAGAGAGTATCAATTAGGCGTGTGTGACAGCGTGACTAGAAGCCCAGCTCTCCTGCTCCCCTCCCAGGGACCATGGACAGGGCCCATCTTGCCACCAAGTTTAAGTCTAAACTGGGAATGATGTCTTCCTGGTAGAATTGGATGAACTTTAGTAATAGTTCCTGTAATGCTCCTAGCAGAAGCCTGGACCACAGAGGTGCTCAGTGGATTGTATTATTATTATTATTATTGTTATTATTATTACAATGCAGAGAATAATTGAACAGAAAGAAAACAAGGGCAGGGTCCTTAAAGAGCCAGGAATGAGGCCGGTACAAAAACACCTGCATGCAGTTGTGCTCACGTCCCCTGGCTGTACGATGAGAGGCACCTGATTGTGTCACCATCTGCAGTACTCACAGGAGGAGACCTGCAGGCTCAGGATAGACGGCTGCCCAGGTGGACGTGAAAGAAAGCTCTCTCTGCAGTCCTTCTGAGCTGGCACTGTGCAGTGTTCTCAACAACTTCTCCAGAGTAACTCTGATGACAGTGCCGCTGGCTGTCCCTTAACATAGCCTAGTAGCAACAAGCCGGAGCCTAAGTGGATGTGAGCCATTCCACCAAAAGCCACCGTAACAAAGCCAGGAGTACTGCTCTCGGTGGTTGTGACTTCACCAGGGGCAATAGCAACTAATGCTTACAGAGCATCACAAGGGGCGAGGGAGGCTCTGAGCCCTCTCCGTGTAATCCCACCTTTACGTTTTACAACACCCATGTGAGATGAGTAATATTGCTCCATTTTACAGAGTCAGGTGAGGTCCAGAACTCTTCAGGAGGCTTCTCAAAGTGACTGACCTCATGGTCCCTAGCCAGGCTTCAAACTGGCTGGCTCCGAGTCTGTGCCACCACCCCTCTGGAACACGGATAGGACTGAACATCCTGTGGTAGCCCTTCATGCAGATGTCCTTGTCAGCTGAGGCTTGGACAAATCTTGTGCAGCAGCAAGTTGAAGGATGTGTCAGTGCTGAAGACTTCCTGTGGGAACCAGTATCATGCATCGGTGTGCTGTGCCATCAGCTGACATGGGAAAACACTGACGCACTCTCGTTTGAGAGTCTGATATGGGCTCCTGCTTGAGCCAAAGGTGACCCGTGGTCTTGGATCAGAAAAGGAGGCAGACAAATAGGGGAGCAAGGCCAAGGTCCACCTTAGAAAGCTCACTTCCATCCACCCTAACGCGCAGACCAAGGGTGACTGAGGACTCATGTTCTGCATGTATCATGGCTGCAATCATTTTAGTCCAAAAATGTGTCAAGGCAGTTACATTCCTGTTCTGGCTGTTTAAAGATAAAAAATGAATATACCATGGCACCTGTAGGATACTCAGTATACATCCTGTTTATTGTAATTTTCACTTAATATACTGAACCACCCGAAACTACCCAGCAAGAAAGACTCCCAATGCCTCCTTCACCCTGCATGCACTATCCTAAAAAATGTTCCCAAAAGGCCAAATATAGCATTGTGCTGTTTCGGTATGGTAGACATAGCATGGTTATAATTGTAACACAAGCAGTACTCTGTCATCCAGTCCTCTGGGCTCATCGTCTTATGCATCTAGTTAATTAGCAGAGAGCACCTCTCTTCTCTTGAGAGCACCTATGAGTGCTTTCTGTCTCCCAGCCCAGGGTCATCAGCATCGTAGCAGTGTCTGCCCAATCTCTGCCCGCGTTGCTGTTGCTGTACAGACTCCCTTTCCATTACTCTTTATGCTGTGGGCTGTGCAGGCAGCTCTCTGTTACTCTAAGTTGGTCTAATGCAGAGGAAGCAGAGGACAGTGGAGCACAGGCAATGACAAAAAGCCAGAGGTCCTGGCCCTTCTCTAACTCATGGCCCTGTGCCCTCCACGCCCTGACTTGGCACTGTCTTCTTGGGCTTTGCTCATCCCTAGGAGCTGCTGGCTGCCCAACTCACTGCATCCCCCCCCCCCCCCCCCCCCCCCGTAAATTCCAGTTACTTTCACATGGAGCAGATTTGGTGCCTTGATAATTTTTCCCTTTCCTTCTCAGTCCTAGTCCAGAGTTTGCTTTTCTCGCCCATACAGTCCTGTTCAGGCCTCATGGTATGTTTTCTCCCTCTAAGATAATGTATGGGGACCAGCTCATGGTGTGGTGGTTAAGGCAACTGGATACCACATGGCCACTTTGCAGTTCGAGTCCTGAACCCAGTGACTTGAGAGACATTCCGGGAGCATGTGCTTGTGTGCCAAAAATCCCAAAAGGAAGGAAAGATGGAGGAGAAGTGATTGTGGCATGACCATTCCCCCTGGGGGAGAGGGGTGTTTTCTCACTTTTCCTCTCTCTGTCTCTTTCTGGCAAGCTAATGTACCCTCTGCAAAATTTTGGGAAAAAAAAAAAAAAAAAGAAAGAAAACTTAATTCATATCCCGGTGTGTGAAAGCAGCTACAGTCATGGTTTTAATTAGCATTTCCACTTGCTATATCATAGGTTTGGGAACTTACAGAATAGTTGGGAATTAAAGTTTCAAAAGTAAGTATGAAATAACATGACAAAAATGACCCCACAGCAAATGACCAAACAGCATGGTTAAGAAGTGGTTAAGTAAGGAATAGTGGTACTGAAAATAAGTGCAGGGATGAGGAGGTGGCTGTTGTCTAGGATGGTCCATTGGGCTTTCACAAGTGAGAGGAAGTTGGGTTGAGTAGGAGGGATAGATGGAGAATGATGAGTGGCGAGAGAGGAGAGTATTATGGGGAGGAGAAGCAGCCTGAGTAAAGGCAAGAAGGTGGCTTGACACATGACCCACAGGCTTGGAGGACTGCAAGCCGAAAGGAGTGAGTGAGAGTGTTCCAGTCTGGTAAGGAAGAGCAAGGATCCTCACCAGGCCAGAAGAAGCAGAAACCAGACTGAGGAGACCCTGCTCATTGTTTTCTGGTAGCATTTCCAAGGTGAACATGTCAATTGTGGTTCCCTGCATAAGAGACACCCAACAATGTAAACTGTGAAGATGCAGTTCTCTAATTAAGTCTATTTTCCTACAACATGTGTTTGTTTATCACAGAGAGCTGTGATAACTTGAGGGTGTCATGTCAACCTTTTCTCATGCAACAGCTGAACTCAGTGACACTAACATCCTGGATCCCAGCAGATGGGAATGTTCTTACTGAACTACTACACAGTCTGCCTGGGGCCGGGGACTCGAGTGTTCCAGGTGTTTCATTTGCAGGGTGGGTAGACTTGACTTGCTCGATGGCAGCAGAAACACCTGGAGTTGGAACCCCAGGCTAATATTAGTTATGCCAGTGGTTCTTAAACTTCAGCCTGGATCTGAGTCACCTGCAGGGTTTGTTAAAAAACAGAATGTTGAGAGAGGAGAGAAAGAAGGAGCAACAGGGTGCAATCCCAGAGATAGAAAGTAGGAGCTGCCACCTCTCATGTGCTGATACCATTCTGCCCCCTCACCCATCCAGGACCAACAGGCAGGCCCAAGCCAAGCCACTTGACTTGAGCTCATCAGCTGGGACCCCCCGCCTAGCCTGCTGTGGTGGAGGAGGTGCTCTCCAGCCCATGTGGTATGCAAGTGCATCACATGAAGTGGTCTACCACCTTACATTCTGCCTGTCAGTGCACCTCCCATTCACCTGGGAGCAGTTATGTGTGTGTATATAAGAACCAAACACCCAAAAACAGGAGATCTGGAGGACTTCTTCCCCCATAACTCCCTTAGCAGTAAAAGGAGAGAAACTCCTCTCTGAATACCTAAACCCCCAACTCCTACTTCAGATTCTACACTCCCACCCATAGTAGAGGAGGGAAATTGGCACAGAGCTTATGCATCATAAAGAAGTGCAGGAGCACACAGCTACAGAAACACTCCAAAGAAGTAGGAAGAAGTGAGTATACCACCAGATGACTAAATATCAAAGCAACCCAAAGAGATAGGAGAAAGTCAGGAAATACATCCCTCTCAAAGGATCATTACTCCTCACTAACAATAAATAAACCACAAAGACTGTGGAAATGTCTGAAAAAAAAAAAAAAAAAAAAAAAAAAAAAAAAAAACCTCAGACTATTCATTGTAACAATACTCAACAAGATGCAAGAGAAAACAGAGAACCAGTTGCAGGAGATAAGAAAATCCTTCCATGACATGATAGGGAAACTCCATAAGGAGATAAATACACTGAAAAAAAAGAATCAAACAGAACTTCTGGAGATAAAGAACACATTGCAAGAAATAAAAACGTCTCCCAAAAGTGTCAACAAAAGATTAGACCACAAAGAAGAAAGAATCTCTGACCTTGAAGACAAAATCTACAATTTAGTCCAAGCAAATGAAAAGAATAGGAGAAGAACCATTAAACATGAAAATAATATATAGGAAATCCTAAACACCATTAAACAGCGAAATATTTGTATAATAGGTATTCCAAAAGTAAAGGTATAAAAAAAATCTTTCATAATATATTAGTTGAAAATTTTCCACATTTAGAGAGTCATTCAGACATTCAAATCTAGGAGATACAAAGGACATCAAATATTGGTCATTAGAAAAGTCATGATGGGGGGGTATAGCTCCCGTGTAGAGTATTTGACTGCAGAAAAATCATGACTTATTTTTTTCTATGTCTCATGACTTTTCCAAAGACCCAATACATATAACATAAGAAGATCTTCTCCAAAGTATTTCATAGCCAAATTGATAAAAATTGAAGACAAAGACAAAATTCTAAAAATGGCAACAAAGAAATTCCAAGTTACTTACAAAGGTTACCCTATTAGACTAACATCAGATCTCTCAGCTGAAACAATACAAGCAAGGAAAGAATGGAAGACTTTTTAAAAAATAATTATTTTATTTAATTTTACTCATCATCATTTTTAAAAAAAATTTGACCAGAGAGAGTTAAAGAGAGAAAGAGGGAAAGTGAGAAAGCAAGCCACCAGATCCAGTACTTGAACTGGTCAGCCATGTGGGAGTCCAGCACTTTAACCACCACGCCACCTGCTGACCTCAAGGGAAGACATATTTAAAACGCTGAAGGAAAAGCAATTTCAGCCAAGAGAACTATACACAGCAAAATTATTTTTCAAATGGGAAGGAGAAATAAAATAATTCCCAGATAAACAAATGCTGAAAGAATTCACCCAAATGAAACCAGCTTTTCAAGAAATACTTAAGGGATTACTATACCAGGAAAGCTAAAGAGAGACAAATAAGAGTAAGAGAACACAAAACAACTAGGAAAAACAGGATAAAACCACATATATCAATAATATCATTGAATGTCGGGAGGAAATGTAAATTCAACAATTTTACACACAAAGAGGTTTAAATTCAAGTCCACCAATTATTCGATAGACAGTTATCTCTACAGGTTTCAATTTATATATTTACTGTAATCATTACTCATTGTATAAAACTAGATAACAGAAGAAAAGTCCAAAATGTTATGGCTGATTCTTTGGAATGAATTTTTTAAAAATACTAAAATCAAGAACTTTGTATCACCAAATCACTGGCTTTGCCATGTCTTCACTTACAAACATCTCTTTCCAATTTTGTTTTATCTTTGCTTTTCAGAAGACTTTCTTTCTTCCTTCCTTCCTTCCTTCCTTTTTTTTTTTTTTTTTTTTTTTTTTTTTTTTTTTTTTTTTTTTTTGAGAGGTTTTTGCTATAGGGTGCATGTGCTCACCAGAAAGACAGAGAGACAGAAAGCAGGAAATCACCCTCCGGGGGGATGGCCATGCTGCAATCCCTTCTCCTCCATTCTCTTTTTGGGATCTTGGGCACGCACGCACACATACCCGGCATGAGTTTGAGCCACCGAATCCAGGACTCAAGCCATGAGCAACTACATGGGAGTCCAGTGACATAGCCATTCTTCCAACTGCTGGTCCATAGAAGGCTTATTTCTTTATGCACAGTGCATGACTATGGTCTTACTATAACTCTTAGTGTGTGAGTAAAACATTCTTTTTATATCTCTTCTTAATGAGCTATTGTTAGATACAGTTTTACCTATCTCTAACTGGACCAATAATTGATACCCACAGAGTTTTTCAGGTAATAAACTCTTATCTCCCATAGTCCACTACATGGAATTTATAAATTCTTTTTTCATTGGCTATGTTAAGATTAATGTTATGTTAATTTATGGGATTGTTTGCTGCCTGATTTTTAATCGATATGTTCTTCTTTAAGACTATACTTCATGGGACCAGCAGTTAGCATAATGGCTATGTCGCTGGACTCCCACGTAGTCGACTGTGGTTCGCATCCTGGACCCGGTGACTTAAACTCACTCCGGGCGCGTGTGCGCGCGCGCCCAAGATGCTGAGAGGAGAATGGAGGAGAAGGGATTGCGGCATGGCCATCCCTCCTGGGGGGTGATTTCTCACTTTCTGTCTCTCTGTCTCTCTCTGTCTGTCTGGCGAGCACACGCACCCTATAGCAAAAACCTCTCCAAAAAAAAAAAAAAAAAAAAGACTATACTTCACAGTAAAGAATGTCATAAAAGTATATGCTTACCTACACAGTAAAGTATATACTTACAGAATAACCATTGGAGCAGGTTTTGAATGTATACAACATAAGGTTAAATGAAGGTGGTGAATATGTTTATAGCCTCAATTTGTTTATTGTACACTATGTATGTGCTTTTAAAGACCATTCTATACCCTGCAAAGATGTGTAATGATTATATGTGAATCATAAATTATAATAAATAGTTAAAGAGAAAAAATCCAGAGTACTAGGCCCCACTTTTAAGTTTTGATTCTGTAGATTTGGGTTGGGCCCAAGGATTTGCATTTTTAAGCAGTGCCCAGATGATACGGATACTATGTACTTTGAGAATCACAGGTCCAGAACCCCATTGTTAACTTATACAAAGATCTCTTAGTTCTTTCTGTTGTGTGCCCAAACGAAGTTTGGGTTTGAGAGAAGAATGGAAGTCAAAAGGTGGAAACAACCCAAATGTCCATCCACACAGATGGATAAACAAGTTGCCATAGATCCATACAGTGGAATACTACTTAGCTATGAAAAGGAATTAAATTCTAATACACTCACAACATGAGTGAAAAACATGCTAAATAAGGGAAGAGCTGAGAGGCGTCACGAAATGTACCACAGCTTGTAACACAGCTTTGATTAAAAGATGACTTCCTTGTTTGCTAAAAAAATTCGCCTTTCTAAAAGACATGAAGAAACGATATCACAAAGATTAATGTTACTTCTACAAATGGAGAATAAATTTGGAGATGAAAACACAGAAAGGGCATCTTAGCTGCAAGCAGCCGAGACTGCTTTTAAAAGGAACCTTAGTCTTTTAGAGACTCGTTACTGAGTATCAGTAGAAGAATATATTCCCAGCTGGGAATAGTTTCTTTTAGGAAGAGCACCTTACCCTACTGATGTTGAAAATCAAAGTGAAGCAGAAAATACCATTCAAAATAAGACCCAGTGATAACTTCTTCACTTGCTAGTTCAAAAAAACTACTTAATAAAGCTGAATGTTAGAGAGTATGTAGATAGTTGAGATGGATACCAAACTTGAGCTGTGAAATATTGGTTTCCTTGACTAAAAATGAAGGTTTTCTGCTGAGACTTCTCCCTTCATATTCATTTCTAGTGGGTAGGGCTATCTCTGTCTCCTTCTCTCCATTTTTCTCTTTCTGTCTCTCTGTGTCTCCCTGTGACTTTTAATACTTTAAAAAAATTTTTTTAAGGTAAAGTATTCTCTGGGCTCTTAAACCCCTCCTTTATTGTTCTAATTGGTGCCTTTCCCCAATTCCATTTAGGAAAGGCACACCCCCCCCCCCCCCGAGGCCCATCCTGAGATGGATACCAAACTTGAGCTGTGAAATATTGGTTTCATGTGGCACACATATGCAACGCACTGTTTTCATTTTTTGCTTTTCAAAATTAAAATCTAAAGGTTTTTTTTAAATCATAATTTCTTTCTTTCTCCTTTTTTATTTTTTCTTCTTTCCTCTTCTCTAATTCTTTTCCTTTTTTCTTTATCTTTATTCATTGGCTGCTCAGCCTCTATGCACAAAGTGTCTAGATAGGTCTAAATAAACAGGATCCAAACATGTAGATACGATTAGGGTCAGAATATTCTTCTATTCCCACTGAATCTGAAGCACAGACAGTGAAAATGGAACAGAAGAGAGATTGCAGATCATCTTTTTCTGCACGCATCTGAACCCTCAGATTGAACTTCAAGAATTAGGTAGAAATGCATCATCCATCCATCAGATGACTAGAAATCATTACAGGGTCACAAGAAATATGGAAAAGCAAGAAAATACTTCTCCTCCAAGGGAAAAGCATAACTCCTCTTCATCCTCAGACAATACAATGAAACTCTTGGAAATGTCAGATAAAGAATTTAGAATATTCATAGTGACAAAGCTAACAGAGATGGAAGAGAAGAGAGACAATGAACTGCAGAAGAAGCAGGAGAAAGGACCTGATGAGATCCAAGAGGTGAGGAAATTCTCGCAAAATCTAAAACAGAAAATACACACTATAAAAAAGAATCAAATGGCTCTTTCCCATTATACAAGATGGCAGGTGAAAAAGTTGTGAAGCATGATACTAAGAAGAAACCTGAAGCCAAGAAGGCTGATGCCAGTGGCAAGGTTAAAAAGGGTGACCCCCAAGGCTAAAAAGCCCAAGCAGGGGAAGCTTCACTGCAGCAGAAACCTGGTGCTAGTCCGGGGCATCAGCACATACTCCCTGTCTGCCATGTATTCCAGGAAGGCCATGTACAAGAGGAAATACTCGGCCACTAAATCCAGGATTGAAAAGAAGGAGAAGGTTCTTGTGACTGTCACAAAACCAGTTAGTGGAGACAAGAATGGTGGTACTTGGGTGGTTAAACTGTGCAAAATGCCTAGGTATTATCTTACTGAAGCTGTGAGCTAGCATCACTCCTGGGACCAGTCTGATTATCCTCACTGGATGCCAAAGAGGCAAGAGAGTGGTTTTCCTGAAGCAGCTGAGCAGTGGCTTGCTACCTGTAACTGGACCACTGGTTCTCATTTGAGTTCCACTGTGTAGAACACACCAAGAATTTGTCATTGCCACCGCCATGAAAATTGATATTAGCAAAGGTAAAAATCCCAAAGCACCTTACCAAAGCACCAGTCAATGAATAAAGATAAAGAAAAAAGGAAAAAAATTAGAGAAGAGGAAAGAAGAAAAAATAAAATAAAAAAGGAGAAAGAAAGAATATGATAAAAACAAAAACAAAAACAACAACGTTACTTCAAGTAAAAGAAATTGCAGAAGCCCAGACACCAGAAAGGTGAGATCTTCGACACAGAAAAGGAGAAATGCAAGATTTCAGAGCAGCACAAGGTTGATCAGAAAGCTGTGGACTCACAGATTTTACCATAAATCAAAGCTGATACTCAGCTTCAGGGCTACCTGCGATCCATTTGCCCTTGCAAATGCAGTTTATTCTCACAAATTGGTGTTCTACATTTCATGCCCAGTACCTAATTAAATAACTGATCATTAAAAAAAAAAAAAAGAAAAAAAAAAAGAATCAAATGGACCTGTTAGAGATGAAGGCTGTAATACAGGAAGTCAAAACCTCCCTCGAAAGTATTAAAAGCAGACTGGATCATACATAAAATTGAATCTCAGATATAGAAGATAGATTTGCTGACCTAGAAAAATCCACCACAAAGACTGAGAAAATTGCCCCCCAAAAAGAGAATAATATACAAGAAATACTAGACACTATCAAACATCCAAACATCTGGATAATTGGTATCCCAAAAAGCAAAGAGACTCATAAGGGTATTGATAATCTATTCTGTGAAATCCTGGAAGAAAACTTTCCAAACCTAGAGAGACATTCAAAGACCCAGTCCCAAGAAATACAAAGGACCCCAAATAGAATCAACCCAAGAAGATCTCCAAGACACATTATAGCCAGATTGACCAAAACCACAAACAAAGACAAGATACTAAGACTGGCAAGGGAGATATGTCAAGTTACCTACAAAAGACATCCCGTTAGGCTAACAGCGGACCTCTCATCAGAAACAATGCGAGTGAAGAAAGAATGGGAAAGTATGTTCAAAGTGTTAAGGGAAAAGCAATTTCAACCAAGAATACTGTACCCTGTAAGATTATCCTTCATATGGGAAGAAAAAACAAGAACGTTCTCAGATAAACAAAATCTTAATTTACCAACACCAGACAAGATCTCCAAGAAGTTCTCAAGGGAGTGCTATACCAGGAAAATTAAAAAGAAGGTAGGGGACCATGGTGGCATTGTGGTTAAGGGTGCTGGTCTCCCACATAGCTGACTGTGGTTTGAGTCCCAGATCTGGCGCCTTGCTTTTTAACTTTCTCTTTCTCTCTCTCTCCCTCTCTCTCTGTCCCTCTCGGGTTAAATTAAAATAAGTAAAATGAATAGATAAAATTAAGTAAAATAATTAAATTTTAAAAAGAAAGAAGGTAGACACAAATGCCACGTGGTGTATGATTCCACTCACATGATATGCCCAGAATGGGGAGGTTCATAAAGACAGAACACAGATTAATGGTTGCCAGGAGCAGGGCAGGAATGGGGAGTAACTGCTTATTGGGCTCCCCCGTGGGATGAGAAAGTTGTGGAACTACATAGTGGTGATGATTGCACAACAGCATGAATGTACTCAGTACCATCGAGTTGTACACTTTGACTAAAATGGTCAATTTTATCTTCAGTGTATTTTACCATAATAAAATATTGTAAGAGAGCATTGAATGTTGTTCTAGCTCAAATTGGGAGGCCAGATGAAATGTTATAGGATAAAAGTTGGACATGCAAAGGGCCTAACCCTATGGTTCTCAGCCCTGATTGTGCAAAGAATCACCTGGAGAGTTTTACCCATACCCTTGTCTTAGCTACACCCAAGATAATTAAATAAAAATCTCTGGAGGTGAGGCCAGAATTTTATTTTTAAAATCAGCAATTTTAAAATTCAGGGACCATCTGGCTTATAATGGTTACATTGCTGGACTCCCATGTAGTCGATCGTGGTTAAACTCATGCTAGGCTTGTGTGCATGTGTGCCCAAAACCGTGAGAGGAGAATGGATGAGAAAGGATTGCTGTGTGGCCATCCCCCCCCCCCCCCCCCGCCAGGGGGTGATTTCTCACTTTCTGCCTCACTGTCTTTCTGGTGAGCACATGCGCCCTATAGCAAAAAGCTCTCTTCAAAACGAACAAAAATAGATAGATGACAGATAGATAGATAGATAGATAGATGATAAAATAGATTCAACCCAAGATGATTCTAATGTATGATTGAGAACAGTGGCCAATTGAGCTAATGACCTGCACACAAACTGACTTGACCTGTTCATCAATGAAATACCTTTCATCTTTTCCTGGCCTTTCTTGGGAATGATGTGGAGAGGAGAATGTGTAAGGAGGCTTTGGAATCAGAAAGGCCCAGGATTTGAAAACTGACCCAATACCTACTAGCTATGTGACCTTAGGCAAATCACAGAACCCTGCTGAGCATATATTTTCTACAGAAAGAACACTATTTCAGGACCAGAAGGTGGCATGGTGATTAAGGCACTGGATCTCACATAGGTGACTTCATGGTTCAAGTCCCAGGCATGGAGGCTTGAAAAATCATGCCAGGTTAACGTGTGTGTGTGTATGCCCAAAATCATGAAAAAAGAATGGAGGATAAGGGATGGTGGCATGCCATCCCCCCCATGGGGTGATTTTTCACTTTCCCTCTCTCTCTGTCTAGTGAATGCATGCAATGTATAGCAAAATCACAAAAAAAAAAAAAAAAAAAAAAAAAAAAAAAAAAAAATCTTCTCTGCACTCATACTCAAACTTTCTTTTGTGTACCCCAAAATAAATTATAATGATGTAAATATACTCTAAAATAAAAAGAGGTAAGGTTTACCCACAATTTCTAATAATAACTACAATCATCATATGGGGTTTTCCACGTTTCTGCTTAGTTCTTATTCACAGGTAACATAGGTAATACAGTTTTGTTCAACTAAATGATGGCATATATATGATTTTATGCTCTGTGTTTCTCCTCCAGCACTTTATCCCCTTCATTTGTCATGTTTCTGTAGCCCACTGTTGACATTTTAACAATTCTATAGTATTTCGTTGAGTAGCCTTATAATTTATTCCTCTGTTGTTAAGCCCTTTGATTAAACTTGCAAATTTTCAATATTAGAAACTGTGCTCCATGAAAACATTTCTGCATATAACTTTAAACTTCCTTTGACTTATTTCCTCAAAATAAAATTCCCATAAGTTACAGGGTCAAGAGGTGTGAATATATTAAGGCTCTTGTATGCGCTATCCAATTGCTTGGGTAAAGGACTGTACCAATTTACATTGCTACCAGCAGGGTGTGGGTGTATCATTTGCAACAACTTGCCAGCACTGAATTTCATCATTTCAAAAAGGTTTACAAATTGCACATAATCTAATTTAATATAAGTTACTAAGTTACTATGTCCAACTTTAGCATGCATAAAATTCCTTCCCCATTCCTTTTCTGGTGGCATCCCCATTATTTTGTAAACTGCTTGAGGGCAGTTTACAAACCTTGAACATTGTAGAAAATCAATAATTGCTTTTTGAAGCAATGAATAATTCAGGCAATCCCTCCTCCCAATAATTCTTCAGTTTTTCTAATAGCAGAGGGATTTTTTTTTCCAAAATAAACTAAATTACACTTTATTTCCTTATGTTAACAGCCTCAGAGAGCTGTTTGTAGCAAAAATGCATGAAGATTTTCACTTGGTGGCAAGTAGACCTCCCCCACACAACAAAGAGAAAGCCACTAGCATCGTTGCTCTTTTCCTCCGGCGTCTCTCTGTACTCCCATTTCGTTTCCTGTCTACTCCTGAAGAGCCAGCTTGACATGAACTAAGGAAAAGCTATTTGTAGAGTGCATGGGAGGAAAATGAACACAAATAGGCCCTTCCTTGAGCAACTGAGCTTAGCTTTCACCCTTTCTAGCAGGAAAAGGTATATGCGTGCCGTGGCGATAGTTGGTGATGAGAAAAGCTGATGTGAATTTAGCAATGCTTTTAAATAACTATGTATTTTATTAATGTCAATGGAGTCTACATAAATTTCAAAAATAGTAGTAAAAATACATGCAAGACCAATTTATCCAGCTTATACCTATTGGTGCACATTTGCATTCTCAGAATACTAGGTGTATTTTCTGCGCAAAGGTTGGGAAATGTTGCTCTGAGAATAAGTCAGTATTTGTTTGTTTGTTTGTTTGTTTGTTTTGCCAAGGGGTGCATGCATTTACAGGGTGAAAGGAGTGAGCTAGCACCACTCATGGAGCATGGTCTCAATCCTTTCTTCTCCATTTTTCTCTCCTTTCAGGATTTTGAGAATATGCACACACCCCTTACGTGTTTCTCAGGCCAAAAAGTCCAGGACTCAAACCACATGGTCAGCCATGTGGGATCCAGCTGCCTTAACCACCATGCCACTGATTGGTCCCTCAGTATCTTATTCGTTAGTATTTTTTTAAGAGATTTTTGCGATAGGGCGTGTGTACTCGCTGGAGAGATGGAGAGAGACAAAGAGCTGGAAAGCAAGAAATTTCCCGGGGGGGATGATCATGCTGCAATCCCTTCTCCTCCATTCTCATCTGGAATCCCTTCTCCTCCAGTCTCACCTTGGGATTTTAGGCACACATGTACATGCACCCAGTGTGAGTTTCAAGCCTCCAGGTCCGGGACTTGAGCTGTGGTTGGCCATGTGGGAGTCCAGTGACATAGCCATTACTCTATCTGCTGCTCCCTTGCCAGTATTTTATTACAACTAAGAGGTGCTTAACCAGATAGGAAGAATAGGAAGTGCTTGTCATTGTAACTAGTACTTTATGAGTATGTAATACTGTAAACTGCTCCCCACTAGGCATAGAAATTCTCCTTCTTGATTTTTAAAGTTGGCTTATTTTAAAAGCCTTCTTGCTGCCTGTTCACCTCTTATCATCAGTGACAGCAACAAACAATTAATAGCATTTCTTAAATGTCTTGCTGCCTAAAATAACATCTTCTTCCAATTAAAAGTAACAGAGGCTGCACCTTTCCTCTATTCCCATCCTTGACCATAACATCTTGACATCTCTGTCTCCAGCTTTGTCTAAGACCACGCTTTTCTCAAAATGGAATAGGTCATATGTTTCTACCTAGAAGGGATTGTTAATGACTGATTTTCAAAGAAAACATATGCTAGTTTGTAGAAAGTTAACATATACTCCAAGGGTTTCCTCATCAGTTGCAGAAGGTCCCCATGAGATCACATTATTGCTTTGACAAGGCATCTCTGTATCCTGGCCATGCTTGGGTTATTGCAGGATGGGGTAACTCACTTAGTCACACTCTCTCTCCCTCCCCATTTCCTACAAAGATATTCTGTCCTTAGTTTACTCTGGCTTCACTTTTCAGAATTCAACTGGCACATATCAGGTCATAGAGAGGTCATAACCCAATGGTTTCCAAGCCTTGGAAAGGTTTCCAATTCCTTTAATCATCTCTTTTCTAAGATGCATATTCTTGTCCCTACCCTGTTCTGGTTCATTAAGACCATGTGTGACCATGAAACCTGCAGTTTGAAAAGTTCTTGAGTTTCTCATGATCATCCCAGTTTCAGAACAACTAAGCTAACCAGGCTTCCAGAGTAAGACTTCCTTGAGTACCATCTCTGGCAGGTGGCTTTGCATTCTGCACTGGAATACCTCACTACTTTCCCTGAGTGGCATGAGTTGTGACATTCTTCTTCGTGGTAAATGGAAAGGCATTTCCATCACAAAAGTTTCTGCCCGTAGGTCTCAATTATTCCTTTAGAAGGATACAGAAAAATCTTATTCCTTTCCCCTATAACAACTTTTCAAACACTTGAAACTTTCCAACAGTTACTTATTTCCATTCCAGCATCTCTCTTGCCATTTCTAGACCATTTCTCCAGGTATCCTCCTCTGAAAACATGGCTGAGGTGAGTCTATAATGCTGATTATGTGCTAGATGCTTTCAACACATCTTTTAGGTCAGCTCTTTTGAGAAATGTATATAGTAAATGTCTTCCCAGTGTTGGAGAGGAGAAGACCAGGGGCCAATCAAGTGATGGGCTCTGCTCAGTTCCCACAGCTAAAAGCTGAATTAAAACTTGAATGTTCTGGGGCTGGGAGGTGGTGTGGTGGTTAAAGGTGCTGGACTTCCACATGGCTGACCATGATTTGAGTCCTGGACCTGGTGGCTTGCCTTCTCACTTTCACTCTCCCTCTCTCTCTCTCCCTGATCAAATTAAAAATGATAATATTGATAATAAATTTTGAAAAACTTGAATATTCTGTCTTAACACCAAATTCAACATTCCTAACATGTTGTGCTTCAGATTTTTCTTTCTTTGTTTCTAAATTCAAAATAATAAATGCTGTTGATAGATGTGTATTGAATAGAGGTATCTAGAAGTATAACCCAACCCCTACAACTCTACCCTGGAGGCTGCCACTATCAAATTTGCAAAGTCTCTCTGAAGCACACCACTGAAAGCCGGATGTTGTATCCAGAGCAGAGAGGAGTTTTGCCTCTGTTCTGGACACACGGGCAATGACTGCACTGTGGACTGGGAGTAATGAGTGGGTGTCTTTACTTCCTTTGACTTTGATGGCAACCAGATCCCGAGTTTTTAAATGTTTTTAAACTAAACCATTGTTAGTTTAAATTTCATTCATTTTGTATCCTTGCAGATGGTTTCCTTGAGCTTTACAGAAGGACTTTATGTCTATCTTCATCATTTTTCTTACTGGTTTTGGCCCATCATTCCACCTTCATTGCATAGCTCAGTATCATTCTCAGACTTCGATAGATATGATGTCTCTCTTTTTCTGATACATGTTCTTACAGGTAGGACCAAGGACAGAGTCTTTGGGCAGCTACACAGAGGAATTAACCATTAAGACTGTGTGTGGCCAGTCATTTAACACACGTAAACACACCTTATGGTATTCCATTTAGTCTCGTCTGTGAGGACATGAAAGAGTTTTTGGTCATACACCTTTCTGTCCACAGCATTTTTCTGATTAATTAATCCAGTAGACTTACCCAAAAAGTGGTAGCATCAAACTTACTTTTTTATTTTAGAGTGTTTTTTTTTTTTTTCCTTAGGGTGCATGCATTCGCCAGAGAGACAGAGACAGTGAGAGGGAAAGTAAGAAATCATCCCACAGGGAAGATGGCCACACCACAATCCCCTTTCTTCAATTCTCCTGGGATTTTGGGCACGCGTGCATATGTGCCTGTAATGAGTTTCAAGCCAATGGGTCTGGGACTCAAACTACAGTCATCCTCGTGGAAGTTCAGTGATGTAACCACTATGTCATCTGCTGGCCCCTCAAACCTACTTTTTGGCTGGGCTCTGAGTGACTTACAAAGTGCTGGGTCCAGGCTAGGTTGTGCTCCATTGGAACCCGGAATGGTGACAAAGGCCAACAGAGGTAGTGATCGAGGGCAGCCTCTGTGGTGGGGCTGATGGGTAGGTGGGTGGGTACACAGATGTCAGGACTGCTAATTAGAGTGGGGAATTGACCGGACTCAGTGAGGTGAACTGAAGACTCTACCTCAAGGATGCATCAAGGGGTAGGGAAAGAACAAGGACAGGAATGAAGCAGATGGCCTTTTGGGGATTAAGCCAGCTGGGCAGGGAAAGGCTGGAGGTTGATGTTTGATTAATATAAACCAAGAACACACAAAGGGCCAAGGCAGCGAAGCTGATGTAAGTTGAGCTTCAGTGATTTTTCTATTACCTCCAGAATAAAACCAAGCCCGTTAGTGTGGAATACCTGCCCCTCCCTAGAGATGCCTCAGCTCCCACTCCCTCCCACCTCATCTTGCACGCCTTGGGCTCTGGTAGTCCAGGTTTTGGTTGATCATATTGTAGTAGGTTACCCTTTTTTATGTTATTAAATCTTTTTCTCCTGCTCCCAGAAATATCTGCCCCCCACTCAACCCTCACTGACCTAACGAATTGCTACTCCACCCAATGTGTCTCTTATACCCTTCCTCCATGCCCTTATCTTATTTTTTTTCATAGGACAAAATTACTCTGTGTTCTTTTTTAATTTGCCAAAGGACACGTACAATCCCTTCTTCTCCACTTTTGCCTCCTTTTGGAATTTTTGGGTGTACACACACATGTGCTAGGTGTGTCTTTCGAGCCTCCAGGTCCAGGTCTCAAACTGCATGGTTAGTCAGTGGGATCCGGCTCCCTTAATCATCACGCCACTGGCTGGCCAAATTACTCTGTACTGTAATGATTGATTTATCTATTTATCTCCTGTCTAGACTGTGAGATCTGTAAGGACCAAAAAATATTGGGTCGTCTGAAAAGTCCTGACATGTTTTTGCATAGAAAAAAATATGTCATGACTTTTCTGATACCCCAATATTTTGGGATCCCTAGTGATTAGCATGGTGCTTGTCACATGGAGGTCATAGAAAAGGTTTGCTGAATTTGGTTGTTCATCCATTTATACATTTACTACAAATGAGAGAACAGCCCTTTTAAAAAGGAATAGCTTTGAGGCCAGTAGAAGATGAGTTGGTTAAGGCAGTGGAATCCACGGTTTGATTCCTGGACCTGGTGGCTTGTTTTCTCCTTCTCTCTCTCTCTCTTTCTCTCTCTGGTGAGTGTATGTGCCCCATGACCAAATAAATAAATAAGTAAGTAAGTAAATAAATAAATAAATAAATAAATAAAATTTTAAAAAAGAAAGAGAGAAAAGAAAAAAAAAAAGAAAGAATGCATATGATGCACTTCACAGCTTTCTCTCTGATAGGATTCATGAGTATACTCTCAGGGGTCCAAAAGTTCTCTACAAAAATTTTATTTCAAGTTGTAAACATTTTTCTGTTTCATAGACTTTATTTGTTAGAGCAATATTAAGTTCCCAGGAAAGTTGAGAGGAAAGTACAGAGTTCTCAGACGATTCTCCTCCCAACCCCCATGCACAGCTTCCCCACCCCTGACATCTCCCTGTACATTTGTTACAGGCGATAAACTGATATTGACATACCATTATCACCCAAAGATCACAGTTTACAGGAGGCTTCGCTCTTGGGGTTGGACAGGCTGTGTGTTTTAACAAATGTGTAATGACATGTACCCTCCATTATGGCATCGATACAGGAGCATTCCCTTGCCCTCAGAATCTCTGAGCTCTGCCTGCTCATTTCTCCCTCCTCTAACCCCTGGCAACCCTGATCTTTTTTTTTATTATTTTATTTTTAACATTATCTCCATAGTTCTGCCTTTCCGAGACTGTCATGTCATGGGAACCATTCAGCATGTGGCCTTTCAGATGGGATTCTTCCACCTGGCAGTATGTGTGTACGCTTCCTCCGTGTCTCTCCTGGGCATGGGGGTGCATTTCCTTTCAGCACTGAGTAGCACTGCATCATCTGGATGTTCCACAGTTTGTCTATTCATTCACCCTCCTACTGTCCAGTGCTTTTTAAACCAAGGTCTTGGGATCTCTGTCTGGGCTGAACATGCATTCGGTTTTTTTTTGTTTGTTTGTTTGTTTTGTTTTAAGGTTTTGCCATAAGGCACCTGCGCTCACCAGAGAAAGAGAGAGATGAGTGAAGGAAAGGGGGAAATCACACACACACACCCCCAGGAGGGGACGGCTACACCACAATCACTTCTTCTCTAGTCTCCTTTTGGGATTTTGGACATCCATGCATACACGCCCCACATGATTTTTAAGCTGCTGGGTCTCAGACTCAAACCAAGGTTGACCATGTGGGAGTCCAGCACTTCAGCCACTACACTACTTGCTGGCCTCAAATATGCATTCTTGAAGACTCAAACATTTTAGAATTTGTAGAACACTAAGCTAGCATATAGTGGGTGCTCAAAAATATAATGATATGTGACAGGATTCTGAGTAATACAAGAGTACTCATAAAAGTGAAGTGAAGCAGGACTGGCCGAGGCCTGTGTTAGAGGATTTATCCCAGAGAGGAGAGGCATGTCAACTGGATTTTCAGTCCAAGCTGCTGTTTTGAGGGTAGGGCATTTTTGAGCTTCCTGGGCAGCTGCCTAGGGCTGCCCAGTTTTCAAGGGGTACATCCCCAGGGCAGATGGTGGGCACTGCTGTGACCTGACAGCTTCTGACAGCCCCATTTTAAAAACTTGGAACATGTTTTCATCTTGGGTTTTCTGGCACTGTTCCTTTGCGCAATGATTTTCAGAGATTACAGAGTGATTCTTCAATTATCTCTGCAAGATCTGGCTGTTCCCTGGGCTATAATTTGTGGGACCTGGAGCCCTGAACTCATTTAGAGCTGCCCAGGGCTCCCTGACTACCTCTCCATCCATCTTTAGCGTCTGTTCCCTCTTAACCATCTGTGTTGTTTTGCTGGTATTGGAGTGTTGCCTCCAGATGGCAGAGCCATAATAGAATTTTAGCTGGACAGTAGTGTCGTCTGTTCCATCATCTCCCCCAGCCATTGCTCTTCTTTGTTCATCTTCTTGCCCCAACCCAACTTTACAAGTGCATATCTGGCTATCTGAGCATCTAGCGACCTGACCTGTTCCAGCATGAGAGCCCCCTCTGTCCTGGCCTTCCACCTGATCCTCTCCATCTACATGTTGGGAGGTTCCCAGGGCCAACACAGAGGGGTTTCAAGTAGCTCCCCTGTGTTCACTTGGATTGTGCCTTATCATATCTTCAGGATCTCATTTTTAGAGCCCTTTCTTTTTCAAGTCATACTTCCTCTTAGCACAGGAGCTCTGGTTGCACATTAGAGTGATTAGAGCAACTGATCTTGGGGTAGGGTTTCCTAGATAATCACAAAGGGAAAAAAATGCTAAAATGGACTTCAACAACATTAAAAACTTCTATTGAAACATATTGCTAAGAAAAAGAAGAAACAAGTCATAGGCTGGGAGAAAATATTTGCTACACATATATCTGACAAAGGACTTGGAAGAGTGTATCTTAGCAATTCCCACAACTCAGCAATAAAAAGAAAATGGCACAATTAAAAACTTTGTCAAAAAGTTGGGACCGGGACCAGCAGTTAGCATAATGGCTATGTCGCTGGACTCCCACGTAGTCGACTATGGTTCGAATCCAGAACCGGGTGGCTTAAACTCACGCCGGGCGCGCATGTGTGCGTGCCCATGATCCCGAGAGGAGTTTGGAGGAGAAGGGATTGTGGCGTGGCCATCCTCCATGAGGGGTGATTTCTCGCTTTCTGTCTCTCTGGCAAGCACACACGCCCTGTAGCAAAAAAAAAAAAAAAAAAAAAAAAAAAAAAAGTTGGGACCAGCAGATGATGTAATGTTTACATCACTTGACTACCATGGAGTCGACTGCAGTTTGAGTCCCAGACCGGGTGACTTAAAACGCAGGCCAAGCATGTGCATGTGTGTGCCCAAAATCCTGAGAGGAGAATGGAGGAAAAGGGATTGCAGCATGGCCATCCCCCCCAGGGGATGATTTCTTGCTTTCTGTCTCTCTGATGAGTGCATGCACCCTATAACAAAAATCTCTTAAAACAAACAAAAAAAAAAAAAAAAAAAAAAAAAAACACTTGGTCAGAAAGTTTGAATAGGCACATCACAAAAGAAAATACATAAATAGCCAAGAAGCACATGAAAAAGTATTTACCATTGTTAGTCATGAGGCAAATGCAAATTAAAACCAAATGAGACATCTACTGAAATGGCTAAATTAAAAAACTGACAACACCAAATGTTAACAAAGAGGCAGAGCAACTGAAACTCTCACTTGTTTCTGGTAGAAGTATAAAATGATTCAACCACCTCGGAAATTGGTCTGGCAGTTTCTTATAAAGTGAAACATACACTTATCCATAGACAAAAAACACTATTATGTCCTTATCTAAGAGAAAGGAAACTAGATATACTAAGGTTTAACAGCTTTATTAATACTCGCCCTTTATTAATACTTGCATATGTTCCTCAACTACAAAATGGATAAACAAGTTGTGGTATAGGCTGAACATCCCTTGTCCTAAAATCCAAAATGCTCCAAAAGCTGAAATGCTTTGAGCACAAACATGACAGATGCCACAAGTGGAAAATTCCACACCTAACCTCATGCGACAGGTCTCAGTCTAAATGCTGCAATACAAAAATACTGTATAAAATTATCTGCTGTCTATGTGTATAAGATGTACATGAAATATAAATGAAGTTCATGTTTAGACTTGGGTCCCATCCCCAAGGCATCTCATTATGTATATGCAAATACTGTAGAAGCTGAAAAAATAGAAATCCAAAACACTTCTGGTCCCAAGCATTTTGGATACAGGATACTCAATATGCATATTCATACAATAAAATATTACTTGGTAATAGAAAAGTAGAAAATTACTGAATCGGATGCACCATGGGTGAACCCAGGAGGCATGATTCTGAGTGGAAAAGCCCATGCACAAAAAAGTGCCTACTATGTGGCTCCATTTAATGAAATTCTAGAATAAGTCAACTGTTAATAAAATACGGAGAGAGGAATCAGAGCAGAGATTGCTCCTAAGGCTATGGCAACTCAGAAGCGTGGAAGAGAACTTTCTTCGATGATGACTATGCCCCATATCTTGACAGTGATGTGCATTAGAAAGCATATGGATTTTTCAAGACTCATTTTCAAAGTAGGATTGTACATGTTGAACATTTAATATCTGTACATCCAAGTTACATACATTATGTATCAATAAGGAAAATTAAATTGGAAGAAAGTTCCCCAGATGATTTTACTCACATTAAAAGGTTGAGAGTCAATGCACTGTCTCCATTCCTAAATGTCTTCAGGTGGCACTGGATTCCACATGGCTGAGTCTGTGATTTGAATCCCAAGTTCAAGTCCTGGAAGGGCAGAGAAGGGATTGTGGCATGGCCATCCCCCCTAAGGTGTGATTTCTCACTTTCCCACACCCTATGGCAAAACATCTAAGGAAAAAAAAAAAAAAGTCCTCTGTCTTTTCTCTGCAGTTTGAAAACCTTTTTCCCTAACGCCCAGGCCCCTTGTCTGCCAGCACCGTGCCTTCCAACTGCTTGTAAATAGGAGCCCCAGGAGATCAAGAGCTCTCACCTAAGGGGACTCTCATCCCCAACAGCCAACCACATTGTTCTGAAGTCTAAAACTCCAGCTCACCCTTCTGAGCCAGAGAGTAGTCAGTGAAAGAACTGGAAGAATGACCATCTGCTCTTCTTGTAGGAGAAGGGAACTTCTTGTAGCTGCTGGGAGTGGAGGCCCTTTGCTCTTGCTTCCTTATACGTAGGCAACATTTGCTGTTTTCATACAATGTTTTAGGGAAACATCTCTCATCTACTTCACCAGATGAGCATCATTTTGCTCAGACTTAGAGCACTGTCCGAATATTTTATAATTTTAGAAAATTTCTGTTTTAAAATTTTGATGTAATTAAATGTGTTGGAACATTTCCGATTTTAGGATGAGGGAGATTCAACCTGTACCACAATGTGTTTATCCATTCTGTAGTTGAGGACCATGTGGACTGTTTCCAGTTTGGGGTGAGTATTAATAAAGCTGGTAAACCTTAGTATATTGTTTTTTGTTACAGGGCACATGCACTTGTTGGCAAAAGAAAGAGAGAGGGAAAGTGAGAAATCGCCCCCTCCCCCCAAGGGGAATGGCCACACTGCAATCCCTTCTCCTCCAGTTTTTTCTTGGGATTTTGGGTATGCACATACACACACCTGGTGTGATTTCCAAACTACCAGGTCTAGGATTCAAACCACATAGCCGGCTATGTGGGAACCAACACCTTAACTTCAACCATCCCAACAGATACGCAGACCTGTCAGTGCTTAGGAGATGGCTACTACTTTTTTTAAAAAAAGATTTAAAAATCTTGGTTTATTCAAATAAGAGGTGAGCCCCTGGGATTCAGACTCAGAGCCAATGTACTCCTAGGTCAGATGCAGGTGTAATGTCTTCACAGACTGACTAGAAGTGAGAAGACAGAACAGAGGTGGCTTTTCCAGTCAGATGTGTTGACAGCTATAAACAGGGGCAGTTGACAGTAGAGAAGAGACAATCCTCTCCACCTTCATTGTATTCTGTTAAAATAAAACATAAGTAGGAAAGCCTAATGGCCATTTGTTTTGGAAGCATCCATGTAAAACCATACTCAATCATCTTTAGAAATACGACTACATTTAAGGTCAATGCAAAACCATCATTGCTAGTGATGTCTTTCTTTTTTAAAATTATTTTATTTAACTATCTGGACCCAGTGGCTTAAACTCAAGCCGGACGCGTGTGCATGCATGCCTTTCTAGGATGATTCTCTCTTGCTCTCTTGCATGAATATGAATGTGTTCTCTATCATGAATAAAATAAGTGAACTTAAAAAAAAAGTTACAGGGTCCAGCAGGTGGTATAGTGGTTAAGGTGCTGGACTCCCATGTAGCCAACTGTGGTTTGAGTCCTAGACCTGGAACTTGAATGTCTTGCCAGGTGCATGTGTGTGCATGCCCAAAATCCCAGGAAGAGAATGGAGGAGAAGGGACCAGCAGTTAGCGTAATGGCTATGTCGCTGGACTCCCATGTAGTCGACCGCGGTTCGCGTCCCGGACCCGGTGGCTTAAAACTCATGCGGGGCGCGTGTATGAGCGTGCCCAAGATCCCGAGAGGAGAATGGAGGAGAAGGGATTGTGGCATGGCCATCCCCCCGGGGGGTGATTTCTCACTTCCTGTCTCTCTGTCTCTGTCTGGCGAGCGCACGCACCCTATAGCAAAAACCTCTCAAAAAAAAAAAAAAGAGAGAGAGAGAGAGAGAATGGAGGAGAAGGGATCATGGCGTGGCCATCCCCGCTGGAGGGTGATTTTTTGTTTTCAGTTTCTCTGTCTCTCCAGCAAGCACACACACTTTATGGGAAAAATCTCTCAAAAAAAAAAAATTACAAAGAAAATATATGACATGGTACAACCTAATTTAAAACTCTTCCTCTTGTGGTACTTAAGGCACTGGATTCCGACATGCTGATCACAGTTCAAGCCCTGGACCCAGCAGCTTGAAAATCACACTGGGCACATGTACATGTGTGTCCAAAATCCCAAAAGGAGAATGGAAGAGAAGGGAATGTGGCGTTGCCATTCCCGCTGAGGGTTGATGTCTCACTTTTCCTCTGTCTGTCTCTTTCCAGCAAGTGTGCATGCCCTATGGCAAAAACCTAGAAAACTAAACAAAATTAAAGCAAAAAACTTTTCCTCTGATTTCATAGGTTGCTGGAGAGAGTATATACTCAAACTTGTATGCCTCAATAACTATATCCAGGCAACACAGTATCTGAAAATTATTTTTTTAAAAAGAACCTCACTAGTATGCTCACCTCTTGTAGCCTGGTATAAGTTATGGTGCCAATTATTCAGAACAGCTTTAAAGTGTCATCCTTAAATGTAACTCCATAGTCAGGGGCGGAAGTGCTACTTTGTCTTTGAAGAGTTCTGGCACCCAGGCCCACACCTACAGTTCAACTTGACAGTCTGGGCATCAGGAGATGAGGCCATGTTTGAACACGAACTCTGTGAATTTTGGGACATGAATCTTCAGGAACTTGGCTCTCTTTGATAAAAAAATTAGTTCCCTTCTCGACTGGCTCAGCTTTTCTTCCCTTCCTTTTCTTTTCCTCCTTTCTTCTCTCCTGCTTATCATCCTTTCCTTCCTTCTTTTTTTAAATAATAATTTATTTTATTAATTTATTGTTATTACTTAATTTGACCAGGAAGAATCGGGGGTGGGGGGGGGTGAGAAAACAAGCCACCAGGTCCAGAAATCAAACTGTGGTTGGCCATGTGGGAGTCCAGCACCTTAACCACCACACCATCTGCCAGTCCCTCCTCTTCTTTTAAACCACCACCACTACTACAAGAACCCATAGCATATTCATGTTAGACCCTCACAGAGATCCAGCCAATGGCATGGAGGTTAGGGAAGCTGGATCCCACATGGCTGACTGTGTGGTTTGAGTCATGGACCCTGCAGCTTTTAAAGAATGCCAGACATGAGTGCGTGTGCCCAAAATCTCAAGAGGAAAATGGAGGAGAAGGGACTGCTGTGTGGCCATCCCCTCTGAGGGGGCAATTTCTCACTTTCCTTCTCTGTCTCTAGTGAGTGCATGCACCATATGACAAAAAATAAAAACAAACACCTAAAAAAACCAAAACAAAACCTCATGGAGTTATGTGCTTGCCCCTTGGCCTAGTGGTTAAGGGAGTTGGATCACATGGCTGGTTGTGCAGTTCAAATCTTGATCCTAGTGACTTGAGAAACATGTTGAAGCAACGACAAAGATAACTTTTCTGCAGTAATGTCAAGTCTGATCTGTGTTCCTTTTTTACAAAACGTCTACCTGTTGACAGCCCATAATGACTCCAAGTAGGATGTGTCCAGCCTCCCCTACCATGGGAATGAGCATGTCCAGGTGGAAAGGACATGAACCTCATAGTCGGAAAAGCCTGGAATTAAATTCTGGCTTTATTTTTTATTATACACACCTTTTCTAGTCTACCTAATATCTTTAGGCCTCAGATTCCTCATATGTGAGGATAATATCTATCTCACTAGGAAGCTGAGAAGCATCTGTCATATAGTATATGTTCAATAATTGCCTTTTCTTTCCCAGCTTAGGTTAAAAATAGCAATTGTCAAACCCCACACATCTACAGTTTGTTTAGCTCCAAACACAAATATGGCTTTTTCCAGTTTCATAAACAATAGAGAAAGCTTTCAAGGAAGCCTCAAGAAAGCACATTCAGAAAGGGGAAGGAACATGGGAAATATTACTCTCCTGCCCTCCTTGTACTCAGATAATTCAGGAAATCCCTCCCCCCAAAATGCATGACCCGTCTCAACCTAAAATGTGCTATTCTCTAGACTGTACTGGCTTGAGAACATATTTCTTTTACCAAAAGATGAGTTCATGGTAAATGACTCAGAAACATATGGATGAAATTTCCCTTAAGCCACTCAGGGGATTAGAAATTAAGGGAAAGAGTGCTTGGCAAAATGCATTTGGGGATTTGCCAAGCCTAACCCAACTGAGAAATAGTTAAGACACAAGGCAGATCCCGAGTGCTGCCAAGTTTACCCATCTTAGCAGGACAGGGATTTATAATTAGAGTTGCTCAGAAAAGCACTGCCTCACGGTGGCAAAGGACAAAAAAAGCCTTTGTCCTCGACATCCCCGCGTGGCCACCATTTCCCAGATGGACCTTTTACACTGCCCACGCCTCTCCATCATTGGGGTCCCCAAAGCCACCACCTGGCCTGTGTGGTTTATCTTCTCCACCAAGCCCTGGACATTTCCCCCGGGCTTCTCTTGTGCTCTCTGGCTGGATGTTTCTCACTGTGGATTCCAGGATTGGAAGAACCAGTCTCGATGGGTGTTCCTGAATTACAGGAGCTGTAGTGGGAAAATACGGCCAAGCAGATTCCTTCTCTCACATCCACATCCCCCCTCAGTCTTTTAGCTCTGTTACCTTTCCTCATTCCTCCACCTTCTGCGGGCTCCTTTTCCTCTCAAGCGAAAGGATTGGATCAGCTGTTTTCAAACTGCTACCTGGAGCCTAACAAGGCCCAGTGGAAAGAGATGGGGAGTCACTCAGAAGGGCTCTCTCCAAAAAGCAGAAGGGGACTCTCGCAGAAGGTTACAAGCGTGTCCTTCTCAGGCTCCACTCACTAAACCGAATATCCCTAAAGAGGCGCCCCAAGTTTTCTGGCCTGCACTCAGCAGGGTGTGCGTATGTGTCGCGCAATTGCTGAGCTCTGGGCATGCAGTAGTGACAGGCAGGGCTGCTGCTCCCAGCTGCTTACAGACTAGTCGGGCTGACATTAAACATAGAAAATGTAAATCCAAATCAAGATGTATCTATGCCATGGAAGACAAGATCATGGTCAAAGGGTGAGTTGGCCTGGGGTTTGAGAGCTGTAGCAGAATGCTTCCGGTCTAAAGCATCCCACCCCACCCTAGCCCCAGTTGCCAGTTGCCACTCTATAGACTAGTTAGACATTGTTAAGTCTTTGAAGGTTTCCATTTTTAAAAATGCCCTTTTTTACCTGACAGGGAGAAAATGCAGAGCACAAATTAACCGACTGCTTAGGTAGCTGTTTATGCAGAAAGCAAAGATGGGCTCCAGAGGACAGATTGGGAGCTTTAAGTGGGTGAATGTGGGAAAGTTTACAGCTTGGTGGGCTGAGGAGTAAATAAATCTAGGTAGGTCACCTGGAGTCGGTTTAAGAGATTCAGAAAGGAATGACCTAGAGTGCAAGTGAAAGTCAGACCAACAACACTTCTCACTATGCCCCTACTGTACCTAGCATTTTCCTGAATGTCTTTTCCCCACTCCTCTCTGAGTTTAATATGTTATATACAGTATATGTTAACTCATTATTAGTTTTTTTAAGTTTTTTTTTTCCATAGGGCACGTGTGCTTGGTAGAGAGAGATGGGAGAGAGACAGAGAGAGGGAAAGTGAGAAATCACCCCACAGAGTGGGTGTTCATGATGCAATCACTTCTTCATTCTCCTCTAAAAATTTTTGACATACATGCACACATGTACACACGGCCAGCATGACTTTCAAGCTGTCAGATCCAGGACTTGAACTGCAGTTGGCCATGTGGGAGTCCAGCACTTTAACCACCATGCCACCTGCTGGCCCTCATTACTAATTCTTAATTCTATTGCTGTTTCTTGGCCTCTGTTGCTCTTTTTTCTCTTTGTACATTTTTGTAAAGAGAAAAGGAATGGCAACGAAAATAGAACAACATCTGGAGACGGTTCCGTGGTTCCTGCGGTAGGTAAGGGTGATGCTCAACACTTCTGGCCTGAGGTGTGCCTGGACGCCTACCTGCGGGGTAACCAGGGAGAGGGAGACTGGCTTCTCTTCCTAGAGAGTTAAGACTCCTGTGGGGCACTAGAGGGCAACATTTCCCCAAATCTAAATGCAGCAAGGCCCTATGGACAGAGGTCAACTGTGCACAGCTTCAATCCCAAAATATCCTATGAAACCTAAGTTTGAGAGAAGACTGACACTAGCTCTGGTGGAAGGAGGATCCTAACAGTTCACCTCTAGGGTCCAGTCCATCATTAAGGCCTAGTGGTATTAGTTGTTACCCCTGGTACCATCACCACCACCACCACCACCATTAACACCACTACCACCAGCACCAATTAATTGAGTCATGCATGTCACTGTTATTTTATTGGTGCCCAAACTCGAAACTTCACTCAGACTAATTCTGGGAACAAAGATCTAGTTAGAAATACATACATTCAAAAAAAATGTTTTTTAACAACTATATGTTCCAACTAGATTAACAAACTGCTGCCTGGTGTAGAAACTTGGAGTTGCTTTAGTGAATAAATATAAGAATAATTTGTATTTGCATATTAACTTTTGGGGAGTAGATAAGTAGTTGCTGCTTAGTTATTAGGTCATTGGAAAAGTCATGACATATTTTTCTATGTTTATCTATGCAAAATGTGTCATGACTTTCCTGATGACTCAATACTTAAGCAAAACTTGAAAACAGAGTGTTCTACATGGACTGAAAATATCCCCCTGGATTTGTGTTTGCATTTTCAATTGACTTAGTATCCGCTTCTGCTAAGCAACCACCCCCACTCCCAGGTCCTCTTAATTAATAACCTGTCACTGTATTTCAGTATTCTTCTTGAGGCATACTAACTGACCCCATGGAGAGTCAAAGCATAGCACCTGACACAGAAGCAAACATTTGCTGAACTTCTCATACAATTGGGCTGGTCAGAACTGTTTCTTGGCATCAGGAATTGAATTTACATGAAAAAACAGGTATTAAGATGTTCAAAGGGGGCCGGCCAGTGACATGGTGGTTAAGACGACTGGATCCCACATGGCCAACTGCAAGTTCATGTCCCAGGCCTGGTGGCTTGAAAACATGCCAGGAGCTTGTGCATGCATGCCCAAAATCCTGAGAGAGCAGAACAGAGGAGAAGGGATTGTGGTGTGGCCATCCTCTGGTGCTTCCTCACTTTCCTTATCTCTGTGTCTCTCTCTGGGGGGGGGGTGGGTGCACCCTATAGCAAATAACAAACAAACAAACAAAAGGTGCTCAATGTGTGGTAATGGTGAAGGGAAGAGGGTGACAAGGCAGAATTACAAGAACAAAAGTTGATTGGTAGACACTTGTGTTAGACCATGACTTTTGTGCCTTAAAGTCTTAGTGCTCCAGGGCTGCTGACCAACAGAAATTTTTTGCATAGTTCCATTTATGTATTCAATCAACAAGTAAGGATTAACTTCTTGAAAGAATTATTTAATTGTATTTATTTATTATTATTATTTAAATTTTCTTCAAGGCATGTGCACTCACGAGAGAGAGAGAGAAAGTGAGAAAGTGAGAAAGCAAGCTGCCATGTCCCAGACTCAAACCATAGTTGGCCATGTGAGAATTCAGCGCCTTAACCACCATGCCACCTGCTGACCCCAAATAACAGTTAACTTTTTTTTTTTAAGAATTATTTATTTTATTTATCATTATTTTATTTTTTCTTAATTTGCTACAGGGAATATGCACTCACCAGAGAGAGACAGACAGAGAGAGAGAGAGAGAGAGAAAGCAAGAAAGCAAGCCACCATGTCTGAGACTCAAACTGCAGCAGGCCATGTGGAAGTCCAGCGCCTTAATCACCATGTCCTTGCTGGCCTCATGATTAACTTTTAACGTACGCCCAGCATGCTTCCAGCCTCTAGGACTACAGCATTGAACCATGTACTGACCTAACGATGCTAACATACTGATGGAGAAGAGCAAAAACAGATAAGCGAATTACTAAATATAATTTAGGTGCTAAGTGCCAATGAGAGGAATGAAACAGGGTTCAGACGTAGTGATGGATAATGGGCGCGCGTGCGCACGCGCACATGTGTGTGTGTGTTTCCTCTGACTACTTTTGTCGCATTTATCAAGAAGGATGATTGGGAGATGACTTTTGAACAGACTGATGTGAATGAAATGAGGGGTGAGTCATATGAACATTCCCAAGCCAAAACTAAACCACATATTACCATTATTATGAACTGACCTAAGTCAATTTGGTCATGCATAACTCTTGAGTTCTTTTTATTATAGTTGACAAAGAAGATTGACACACAGAAGTGCTATAGTTTAAATGTATGTGTCTCCTTCAAAATTCATGTGTTGGAACTTAATCCATCACCAAAGTGCCTTTCAGGAAGTGATTAAGTCATGAAGATTCCACCTGTATAAATGGCATTTAATGCCCCTATAAACGAGGCTTCATAGAGTTTCCTAGCCCTTCCATCCCTTCCACCATGTGAAAACACAGCATAAAGCACCACATTAGGAGCTAACCAGGTGGTGTGATGGTTAAGGCAGCTGGATTCCACACAACTGACTGCACGATTCGATTCCTGGACCCAGCGGCTTGAAAAAACACGCTTGGTGCATGTGCGTGCATGCCCAGAAACCTGAGAGGAGAAGGGATGGTGGTGTGGTCATCTCTCCTAGGGAGTGCTTTCTCACTTTTTCTCTCTCCCTCCTTCTCCTCTCTGTCTCTCGCTCTGGCAAGTGCACAAGCCCCACAGTAAAACAAAAGAAAAAACAACCAAACAAAAGATGCACCGTATTAGAACAGAAAGCAGCCTTCACCAGACACTAAATTTGCAGGCCTTGATCTTGGACTTTCCAACCAGACGGGTTCTCCGAAAGTAGGTGCTGAGACAAAATATGGGTACACATCGGGGTAAAAATGTTTATTAGTGATCAAACCTAATACAAGGGAGGAGAAAGAATTATTATCAGATGTAAATGCAGATGACATGAAATCAGTTCACAGAAATGGCCAGTTAGTTCTACTCTAAAAAAAAAACTCTGTCCAGCGAAGGTAACACAGGCAGTGGGGTGCTACTATGTGATGCTGGAGCCATCTGAGAAGCCTGAGTTTGGATCCTGAGCCATCTTGAACTTGCCATGCCTGCCTTTCTCTTTGTTCCTCTACATGTCTCTCAAAAGGAAATAGAATGAGATGGAAAAAAAAAAGTTCAAAATAATTATCACAAAGAGTATAGACAATATTTAAACTTCACTTATACTCATCTCATTTGTTTTCACTTTCCAGTTTATCAAGAGCTTGGTGAGATATCTGTAATAAATGAGTTTATCTATTTTTTATATTGATGGAGCTTTATAACCTAAATAATACTATAATCTTAGTAAGTTGAGGAAAATTACTAATGGTAAGTAACTGCTCTATTTGGACCTGCTTTTACTAGAAGAATTAGCTACAATACTTTTTTTTTTTTTTTTAAGGGGAAAGAGTTTTGCTATAGGGCATGTGTGCTCACCAAAGAGACAGAGAGACAGAAAGTGAGAAATCACCCCCCCAGAAGGGATGACCACACCACAATCCCTTCCCCTCCATTCTTCTCTTGGGATTTTGGGCATGCACGCACATGTGCCTGGCATGAGTCTTAAGCCACTGGGTCTGGGACTTGAACTGTGGTCAATTAGGTGGAAGTCCAGCGATGTAACCATTACGCCATCTGCCAGTCCCAGCTTCAATTAAATTTAAGGTAAATTTTTAAAAATAAAGGAGGGAAAAGTTGAGCTATAATGCATATCTGACAAAGCCTTAACCAATCCAAACTTGAGCTCTGGAGTGAATATTGCCCATGAGAATTCTCTTGTATTGGGTCAAAATGGCTGGAACTTTATCCCCCACCTGGCTCAGTCACTGGATAAGGGCTATTAACAAGGAGGCTGTCTGAAACTGAAGCAGACTCTAAAGAGTCAGGTTCTGGAGGTCTCTACTGATGCGTTCCCCAAAGCTACAGAGCAAGTCCTTCAAAGGAGGAGTTTGGGCCACATATCTGTGTGTCTACCACACTGCTCTTGGAGTAGGGAAGAATGCAACATGTCTAGAATATTTTAGCTAAGCCATGTATCCTGAAGACCTTTAATTTCACCAAGTCCATTTCTAATATTCATCATACTTATTGACAATTAACTAATTTAAACAATAAAAATTCATTCCTGACATTCACCAAACTAATTAAAGAAGCCTCAAGTATTCAGTGAGACATGGATGAAAGAAGCACCTGACATGGCTGCCTCTAGAGTGTGGCCTTTCTGATAAAATACTAGCTCACTACCCTGGAGTAGAATTTTCCATTAGAGCCACTGACTGCCCTTAGAGTAAATGCTTAGATGAACTAGCACACAACTAATATCACTATCTCCACCTTGCTGAAGTATTTTAAAGTAAATCATAGACATCCAAACAGCCCTCATATGGATATGCCTCTCTTTGGGCTCTTAACACTTACTCTCTAATCTTGTCCGATCATACTGTTTTAGGGATTATATAGTCGCACAGAAGGGAAACCTACTGTCTTGGTCCATTATCATATTGTTAAACAGAAATCCCTGAGGCTAGGTGATTTATAAAGAACAGAGGTTTATTTGGCTCTTGGTTCTGATATTGAGGAAGTCCAAGAGCAGGGGGCCAGCCTCTGGTGCTACATCACAACATGCCCAACAGAGACAGAGACGAAGATGGTCACATGTAAGAGAGTGACCTGAGGGCAGTCATTTTACTTTTATTAGTAACCCACTGTCAGGGGAACTGACCCATTTCTGTGTGAGTAAGCACTTCCTCCTTCCTGCTAGATACCATTAGCTATTCATAAGGGCGTTGCTCCCGTGAACCAAATACCATCCTTTAGGCCCTACCTTCCAAAGCTGTCTTCACTGAACACTGTTACACTGGGGACAAGGCTTCTAGAACATGAACCCTTGGGCCACAAATCCCCTGTAAACTATAGCACCTACCCAAATTAGATCGAGCTTAATGGGGATTATCGTATGGATAGAAGGATTTGACAGCAACTCCCTGACACTGAGGATGGCAATGAAGACTCTTTGAGTCACTTAGCATGGACTAGGGTCCTGAGACCTCAAATTTCCCCCGCCTCTCTCATGGGGCTTTGGGCTCTCCATTTCCTCTCAGCTTTTCTCTGTGTCTGCTCCTCTCCCCATCTTCTCTTTGCCTTTCCTACTTCATCAGCACACTTTCCCAGACCTGATCCTATGTAACTGTTGAGGCACCACCATCATTTGTACTTCTCCATGTCCCTTAGGTCAATGTCTTGAGGGAGAAAAAAGAAAGAGAAAATGTGGTTGGCACAACCCTGCCCATGTCTGGGGTCCCTTGGGTTAAATGAGCTCTACGGTTTAGTCACGTGTGGCCAGGGGTATGGTGTTAGCCAGGAAAATGGAGTGCCTCCTTCCCACAGCTGTGGGAGGACAAAGTCCCAAAGTGAGAAGAAAGATGGGCAGCTCTGACCAGCATCACACCTGTTCTAGTCCATTCCATTGCTAATAAGAGAAATACCTGAGTGTAGGTATTTTTTTTTTTTTTTTAATAGAGGTTTGGGGCCAACTGGTGGTGTAGTGGTTAAGGCAGCTAGATCCCACATGGTTGACTGCATAGTTTGAGTCCCAGACCTGGTGACCTGAAAAACACATTAGGCACATGCCCCAAATCCTAAGATGAGAATGGAGGAGAAGGAACTGTGGTGTGGCCATCCATTTCTGTGGGGTACTTTCTCACTTTCTTTCTTTCACTCTCTCTCTGGTCAGTGCACACACCCTATAACACAATGTTAAATAAAATAATAATTTTTAAGAGAGAGAGAGGTTTGGGTCAGTTCTATACTACAGTGGTTTAGTGCTATGCATTGAGAACTGGATCCCAATTTAAATCGTGGCTTAAAAAACACTCAGCATGTGTACATGCTCGCCCCAAATCCTGATGTGTTAGAGAAATGGAGGAAAAAAAGGGTTGTGGCATGACTGTACCCCACTGAGGGGTGCTTTCTAGCTCTCTTTATTTCTCTCTGGTGAATACATGATCCCCTGGCATTGAGGTAGATAGATTGATAGATAAATAGGTAGGCAGATAGATAGGTATAGATAGGTAGATAGGCAGATAGGTAGATACGTAGATAGATGATAAATACATGGATAGGCTCAGTTCACAGTCTGGAGACCCAAAGACTAGGGTCCACATCTGTTGAGGGTCTTCTTGCTAGTAACATGATGGGTAGCAGGCATATGCACAGAATAGAGCATGCGGGTCTCATCCCATCTCTTTTTTTTTTTTTTTTTTTTCTTTTTTTCGGAGAGGTTTTTGTTATAGGGCACATGCTCTCGCCAGACAGACAGAGAGAGACAGAGAGCTAGAAAGCAAGAAATCACCCCCTAGGGGGGATGGCCACGCCACAATCCCTTCTCCTCCATTCTCCTCTCGGGATCTTGGGCATGCACGCACACGCGCCCGGCATGAGTTTAAGCCACTGGGTTCGGGACTCGAACCGCAGTCTACTATGTGGGAGTCCAGCGATATAGCCATTACGCTAACTGCTGGTCCCATTCCCATCTCTTTATAAACTAACCAGCATTCAATCATGGGAATGCCACCCTGATTCCTAATCACATCCCCATGGCTCCATCTTTCAACACCATAATCAGACTCTCTACCCTCTCAACACCAGTACAATGGCTCACCAAATTTTAACACATAAATTTTGGGGGGAAACATTCAAACCAAAGCATACCCCAGTCCTGCCTACTGGCAGTACATTATCTGGCTAGAAAATTCCTTGATGTGTGTATACCTGTGTGCTGGCACAGGTATATGCATGTATAGCAGGTGTAGTTGATTAAGACAAAGCAAGAGTCACTGCCAAAGACTACATATTTAAATTAGGATGTTGAAATACACACCTAAAACATCGTTGTGTCATATATACCTATATTATAAATTGCTTCCTTTTTTCAGATCAGAAAGAAATGTCTTATTATCTTTCTCAGAGACTTCACCCACTCGGCACATCACCTTCTCATCCGTAACTCAGTGAGGACTGAATTGACTTCCTTAGGGATGGCCCTTTGCACTAAACCGGGACCCGGTGGCCATGTCTAGGATGGAGCAGTCTCTCCCTCACAGACCACACATTGTCAAAGGCTGTGAGTCGAGTGACTCATGACCGCACCTATTCTACAGTGAACTCTCCAAGGAAACCGGCCACTACCCCGACTGTGACAACCAGACCACCTCAGCACAGGCTGTCAGCCCACGGATTAGATTCATGAAAGCCACGCTGTCCTCCAGCCTGAGTACATAGAAACCTCGTATTGTGCTCAATGTTTCCTTTCACGCTCGTTTGCCTCACTGAGAATTTCCCAGGGACACTGATGTGTCAGCTAATCTTATCAGCTAGGCATCTTTAAGCAGGCACAGCAATGAAGCAAACACAGCCCCTGTCCAGTTTGCTGGCACAATCGCCTCTGCCTCAAGGAGAGACAAGGAAGCCCCTGCCCAGGCCCGGGGCAGGTTCTCGTCCCCAGAGGATTTCCCTCTGGCTTTTTATCCCTTTCACCAGGGCAGAGCCTTTATCCCCGCTCCAAGGAAACACAGAAAAGGGGGACACCTCAGGCAGAAAGGTCCTTGCCACCAGGAAAACCTCAAACATGTTTAAAGAGGACAGGTTTGCTGCTCCTTCCCAGACCCCTCACCCCTTTCAGGGGAAGGAACAGGGAGATCTGAAGAAAAACCTACACTCACCCTTTGTGCCCGCCTCTGAAGTTCATATGGGTAGAGAACTCACCGACTATAATGAACCATAATAATGACCTTGCCAGAATGTTCTCTGCTGAAAACCTGTTGGAGAAATGCCCCAAACCAAGATCACTGAATAAATACCTTCCGCTTTGCAGGTTTCTTTCACTCTAACTGTCCCAGCCGCACGGCCCCGACCACACACTGGCCCCCTTGACAGCCGAGTTCCGGGTACCTGTTCTCTGCTCACAACCTCCACCCAGACTCTTGCTCTGACTCCCCTCACTCTCCCTTTCCTCATCTGTTTTTGACTTCCTGGGTGCTGAGCCTGTTATCTGTTACTTACAACCTCACTTCTCCTCCAAGTCTGAAGGCCTCTGCAGCTCTCTGCTTGGCCATTTCTCCTTCATCCAGATTTACATTCTCACTTGTGGTCATGTGCTTCTCAACTCCTCCAGTCCTGGCTTGTTTCTGGAACCTTTACCTAAGGCAACAGTCTGTGCCTGGCAAACCCCTGAGGTCTCCCACACACCCTCAGATCAGCGCTATCTACTTTACAGCTGTACCTCTCTATAGTTAAATATATCTGTCTTTATAATGTAGGAGCCCCTGAAACACAGGAAAGCAAAATGGAATGGACTCCACACTACGATGTGGTAGAAAAGAGGAACTCCAGCAAATTGCGGACACAGTGTATATTCTTGTCATCATACAGCACCCTACTCACAGGCCCGGCATGCTCTGAAATGAAGGTTTGACAGTGGTGCTTTTAAATCTCCTCCCAGTTAGGTAGACCAGGAAAATGGAACATTGCTGTACTTGTTTTGTGCAGGGGAGGCAATAGGCAGCCCTGGTTTGGAGGTGCCTACGTGTTCGCAGCCCCTTGACCTGACTCGTTCCCTAGGGACATTAGGAACAACCCTCTGCTGACAAGGCAAATATGACAAAGTCAAAGGTGGGTTCTTGGTTTGGTCCTACTGCTGAGTGAGGGTGGGAGACCTGGGAAGTGGGGCCACCTGTGTTCTAGATGTGCACTCAAGATGTAATGTCAGCTAGAACTGGTGTGAGCCAGCCTCTTAAGACTGGGGAGACATCCCCACAATGGCTGCCCACACCTCCCTCGCTCATCATCAGCCATTTTCCTTAGGGGCCCTCGGCCTTCACAGGCATGATTGAGGCCTCTTTCCTAGGCCTTTCCCTAGGGATCCACCAGGGGTTGAGGCGATTTTTACCTCCCCAAACAAAGCCCACAAAGCCTTCATTTACTCTTGCTTCCATTGCCCACAGGAGAGCTGGGTGACTCGTCAGCAAGTGGTAAGTGGACCATAGGGTCCTGCTGTTTACAACACCAAAGGACCTTTTCCTTGTCTCTGATAGCTGAGAGTCTCTGGTCCCCAGAAACACCTCCATTCTTTCCAGATGGCCAAACTCCTCCTAGCTCCACCTGCTCAGTGGCTGATAGTGGGATTTCTTGATATAGCAATAAACCAACCAACAAAGGAAGCACAAAACAGAACCAGATTTAATTCTCAGTGCCGCAGGTTATGGGCACCCCTGCTACATGCAAAGATCTTTTTCCAGTGACTTTTCTTTCCAATGAATATAAGAGTAGGAGTAAGACAGAAGATATGGTAGGAGACAGGGTCACCATTCTACCTAGAGGACAAATGTGCGTTCATGTATGTAGGTGCTCTGTATAGTGCAATACTTGGGGAAACGCAGCCAGTGGAGTGGTTTAGAACCTAGACTCTGAAGTCAAATCGCCTCGGTCTGTGTTCTGTCTCTATCGCTTCAACCTGGGGTGAATGACTTTTCTCTGCCTCAGTTTCCCCATTTATAAAATGAGGGATATAGATATTAGTGCAACTGTCTCATAGCCTTGTTGTAAGGATAAAAGAGTTAATCTAGAGGCCAGCAAGTGATGTAGTGGTTAAGGCACTGGATTCCCATGTAGTCAACTGTGGTTCAAGTCCTAGACCCATCACCTTGAAAGTCATGCTGGGGGAGGGACCAGCAGTTAGCGTAATGGCTATGTCGCTGGACTCCCACATAGTCGACCGCGGTTCGAGTCCCGGACCCGGTGGCTTAAACTCACGCCGGGCGCGTGTGCGTGCGTGCCCAAGATCCCGAGAGGAGAGTGGAGGAGAAGGGATTGCGGCGTGGCCATCCCCCCTGGGGGGTGATTTCCTGCTTTCTGTCTCTCTGTCTCTGTCTGTCTGGCGAGCGCACGCGCCCTAAAAAAAGCAAAAACCTCTCCAAAAAAAAAAAAGAAAATAAATAAAGTCATGCTGGGTCCATGTGCATGTATGCCCAAAATCCCAAGAAGAGAATGAAGAAAAAAGGATTGCAGCATGGCCAACCTCTTAGGGGGTGACTTCTCACTTTCTGTCTCTCTGTCTCTCTCTGACAAGCACACGTGCCCTCTAGCAAAAATCTCTCTCTCTCAAAAAAAAAGTTAATCTATATAGGGTCAGACAGTGTCTTCCATACAGAGAGCACTGTATCAGTGCTTGCTTTCATTCTAGATACCCATGATAAAATATTTGTTTCTGTCATTATATATACTTGATTATCATAGCTTATGTTGTAAGTGGGGAACAAGTCTAATTTGTAATTTATTTGTAAAGAATATCCAGTTACTTCCAAAAAAAGATTTAACATAGCTGAATTATGATAGTAACTGGAAAATTCAACCATTGAGATCTTGTTTGTAGATTTTTTTATAAAAGGAATTAATTTCGGGGTCAGCAGATAATGTAATGGTTACGTTGCTAGACTCCCACACAGTCGACTACAGCTTGTGTCCCAGACCCAGCAGTTTAAAACTCATGCGACATGCATGTGTGTGGGTACCCAAAATCCTGGGAGGAGGCTGGAGGAGAAAGAATTGCAGCATGGCCATACCCCCTGGGGAGCGATTTCTCACATTTTGTCTCTCTGACTCTCCAGTGAGTGCACACACCCTATTACAAAAATCACTCTCTCTAAAAAAATTGTATGAAAAAAACCTAAATTCAAAATTTTTATTATTATTATTTTTTAGCCTTACCAGAGAGAGAGAGAGAGAAATGGCAAGTGAGAAAGCAAGTCTCCAGGTTCAGGACTTGAACCGTGGTTGGCCATATGAGAGTCCAGCATCCTAACCAATATGCCACCTGCCTGCCCTATAGATCGTTTATAAAAGATAATAACTGTTAAGTGGAGGGAAAACTGCCTTTTCTTCTGTTTACCTTTGTGGCTTAGTAAAAAGCATCCTAAACCATAAACAAGGAGATGCTGACTGTAAAAATGACAATGATGTAGATGCTCACAACTCTGCAAGGAATGCACGAATACTATTCTGTGAATATGCTATGTTTCAGGACTAGACATTTTACACAGATGAGCCCTTTGAGCCTTATAATCAGTTATGCAATAGAGAGGTGCTATGATTTCCATTTTTCAGATAACAGAGCAGAATCAGGGAATTTAATTGGCCTGCCTGAAGTCACAAAGCAAGTGCTTAGGGGAGCAAGACCCAAGAATAGTCCAATGTAAGAGCACACATGCTTCCTGCCCTGCCTCCACGTACTTTGTGACTGGACAAGACTCCAGACCCCCTGAGCCTCAGGTTCCACACGAACGACAAACCGGAGTAACTAGTGCCTTCTGGTTCTTCACATCCAGATGAGAAACATAGACTCCTTGCTTGGATATCAAGCCATCTAAGCTCCTAGAACTCCTATCAATTTTTTTTTTTTTTTGGAGAGGTTTTTTGCTATAGGGCGCGTGCGCTCGCCAGACAGACAGAGAGAGACATAGAGACAGAAAGCGAGAAATCACCCCCCAGGGGGGATGGTCACGCCGCAATCCCTTCTCCTCCATTCTCCTCTCGGGATCTTGGGCACGCACGCACACGTGCCCGGCGTGAGTTTTAAGCCACCGGGTCCGGGACATGAACCACGGTCGACTACGTGGGAGTCCAGCGACATAGCCATTACGCTAACTGCTGGTTCCCGAACTCCTATCAATTTTTGACAAGCAATAAAGGCTGTAAGCAGAGCCCAACCTTAATTCAAATACCAAGTGATTATGTTTGGCAAAGAAATGCAAACATGGCCCTAATTGCCTCAAGTGCCTACAAACGGTGGTTCCTTTATGATGACCTTCTTCGTGATAGCCTCCCTCTGGGACCTGGGGCTAGGTTGCTATGCAGGCTGCACCACTGACTTGGACTCACGACCAGGAGTCCTTCCTCAATCCGTTCACTTATTGAACGAGGTAATGAGGCTGTGGCTTGCACTGGGACACGGTCATGAACCAACAGATGTGGTTCCTGCCCTCATGGAGCTCACGGTCAATGGCTATAAACCAAAGACCTCGTGAAGGGCACAAAGTGAAAATGTATGATGACAACCAACAATACAGGGAAGGAGGGGAGTCGTAAGAGGAATGATCAGGAGGCTGTGGTCAAGGAAAATCTCTCTGAAGACACATTTGTAAGGAAGAGTCAGTCACACGAAATGGAGGGAAGGATGTTCTGGGCAAAAGAAATAGAGTGTGCTAAAGCCCTTCTCAGAAGAAGGATATCAAGCAGAACAGGTTAGTGTGACTAGAAAGAGAGGGGATGGCTGTGAGTTGTTTGGAATGGAGTAGTTAACAGGAAATATAGGGGGAGTCGAAACATTCTAAATACTATATACCATGGGAATATAATTATTAAAATACATGGGGCCAGCAAGTGGCGTGGTGATTAAAGCACTGGACTCCCACATGGTTGACCACAGCTCAAGTCCCAGGCCTGGCAGCTTGAAAATCATGCTGGGCGTGTGTGTGTGCATGCCCAAAACCCTAAGAAAAGAATGGAGGGAAGGAATTTCGGTGTGGTCGACCTCCCTGAGGGGTGATAACTCACTTTCCTCCTCTCTTTCTCTTTCTGTCTCTCCCTCTCTGTCTCTTTCTGGTGAATACACACACATCCTATGGCAAAAACCTAAACAAACAAACAAACAGGGGACAAACAGGTGGTGTGGTGGTTAAGGTGCTAGACTCCCACAAGGTCAACTGTGAATACCAGATCTGTGGCTTAAAAACACAATGGGTGCGTGTGTAGGTGTGTGCCCAAAATCCCAAGAGGAGAATGAAGGAAAAGTACCTGGCCATCATCCCAGGGGATGAGTTCTCACTTTCCCTCTCTTTCCACTGAGCACATGTGCCCTATGGCAAAAATCTAAAAACCAAACAAGTAATATCCTCAAGAAAACTGACCCAATTTGACAATGAATAACAAATAATTTATTAGATTATTGGAAAAGTTATGACCTATTTTTTTTCTGCAAAAATGCATCATGACTTTTCCAATGATCCAATAGAAGAGAAAAAAGGTAGAGGGGTAACCTGTAGATTAAGAGAATGAAGAAGCCATACCAAGGATGTGGAACAGTTGGAACCCTCTATGTTCCTACTGGGGTTGCAAAATGGTGCTTATTGGCAGTGACAGCAATCTTAGAGTATGGACCTGAGTCTGTGTTTTGTGAAATTATTATAATATTTATCACATTAGCAGGACCAGCAGTTGGCGTAATGGCTATGTCGCTGGACTCCTATGTAGTCAACCATGGTTCGAGTTCCAGACCTGATGGCTTAAACTCATGCTGGGCATGTCTGCATGCGTGCCCAAGATCCCATAAGGAGAATGGAGGAGAAGAGATTACAGCGTGGCCATCACCCTGGGGGGTGATTTCTCGCCTTCTGTCTCTCTGTCTCTTTCTGTCTTTCTGGCGAATGCACGTGCCCTATAGCAAAAACCTCTCAAAAGAAAAAATAAATACTTGTCACATTAGCTATTATTTACCAGATGCCAAATTTATACTATTTCTTTTAACCAGGATAACTTTACGATGTATATATCCATATTCTCATTATATAAAATCAGATTAAATTACCTGCCCAAGGTCACCATGTTACTTCTCAGTATAGCCAGGACTTATATCTGTACTTGTATGATTCCAAAATGCATATTCTTGGGATTGGAGGGAAGCACTTGCACTTGAAATTTTAAACTACACAACGGATTTCTCAAACCAAAACCCAAAAACAGGTTGACAGCAAACAACTCGTCGGTAGGAACAGATATCAGAACAAAGGAAGAAAATATCTTCCAGAAATGAAGGAAAAATAACTGTCAATTTAGACTTCTATGCTCAGTGTAATTACTATTTATTACAGTGTGAATGAAATAAAGGTATTTCCAGATACACACAGCTAAAAGTACTTCTTGTCTACAGACTCTGGTGGAGAGAACTACTAAAGGATGTAAGAAAGAAGAAAAATAAGTGCAGAAAAAAAATAGACTGAGATAAAAGAAACAAAGATATGCAAATAAATTTGCAAAATATCTTAATAAATATGATTGTTAACAATACTGATGATTTTAAAAAATTGTTCAGGAACCAGCAGGTGGCATGGTGGTTGAGGGCACTGGTCCCCTACATGGCTGACTGTGGTTCAAGTCCCAGACCTAATGGCTTGCTTTTTCACTTTCCCTCTCTCTCTCTCACTCTGTCCCTCTCTGGTCAAATTAAAATAAATAAGTAAAATTAAGTTAAAAATAAAATAATTCTTTCAAAAAACCTGTGTGTAAAAACAAGGAGATACTTAATTCTAATTAACAGAAAATATGGAAAATGGTAGGGAGAATTTCAAAGGGAAGTTAAAAACTGGAATCTTTGTTTTGGGAAAAGAAAAATTAACAAACAAAATAAAGAATAAAAAATAAAAGGGGACTGGACAGTGATGCAATGGCAAAACACATAAGAGAGGCTGACCCATATAAGGGCCTGAAATGGGGGTTTCAGGAACAAGTCCAGAGACCTCTAAGTATGCCAGGCATGTGTGTGCCCATGATCTGGGGCTGGCTGAGGCCGGGGGGTTGGGGTGGATGGCAGCATGAAGGCCCTATTGGGAGCGTTATCTCTACCCCCCTCTCTTGCTCAAAGAATAAATAAATAAATAACTTTTGAAACATAAAACAAATTTTATAAATAAATAAAAAAGGGAGAACTGCTAACCAAAGGGTTGTGAGTATCAAAGAACCCACAACCTGTCATTAGGCTCTTTCTGGTTTTATTGCACTAGGTCAAGTAATTAAAGACATAGTTTCTTGTTTAGGCAAAGGTTAAAAGGAAGGGAGAAACATTGAGTACTTCAGCTGAAGAATCAGACTTGCTTTTGGCACCCTCACAGGAGACAGTGACACTGATGCCGTGGTTCTCCATCTATTCAGTTCGATACTTTGTGTGGGATGCAATTACTGTGTACAAAACAGAGGACTGACATGTACAGAACATCCAGTCACCTATACCCATGCTAATGAAGGGACAGAGGCCAGGAAAAGCAAGTCTTGACTTGATTCTTTATGCAGGGGGTAAGTCTCAACTCTCTCTTGAATGGACTGCTCTGTGCTAGGAAAAACTTTCCTCTTCTATTCTTTCAAGTGCAGTGTGTATGGGCTGAAGGAGCATTTCTTCTGCTTATCAATAATATACTAAACATAATCATCGAATGTGAAGAGAAAAAGTATACCAATGTCCTCAAATCCTTGAGTAGATCAGCAGGGCTCTGCCTAGATTGGTTAAAAAGAACTCTGAGACAGCTGTTGAAAAAAGAATCTTATCCTTGGGAACCAGCAGTTAGCGTAATGGCTATGTCGCTGGACTCCCACGTAGTCGACCGCGGTTCGCGTCTCGGACCCGGTGGCTTACAACTCACGCTGGGCGCGTGTGCGTGCGTGCCCAAGATCCCGAGAGGAGAATGGAGGAGAAGGGATTGCGGCGTGACCATCCCCCCTGGGGGGTGATTTCTTGCTTTCTGTCTCTATGTCTCTCTCTGTCTGTCTGGCGAGCGCATGCGCCCTATAGCGAAAAAAAACCTCTCAAAAAAAAAAAAAAAAGAAAAAAGAAAGAATCTTATCCTTGAAAGAATTGGTATAAAAAGTTAAATGTACATTTCCTTCCATTTGATAAAGTCATTTTTAGGAACTTAATCTACAAATATATTCTTTTTTAAAAAAATAATTATTAATTTTATTTATTTATTTATTTTTAATTTGACCAGAGAGGGACAGAGTGAGAGAGAACTAGAAAGTGAGAAAGCAAGCCACCAGGCCCAGGACTAGAACCGTGGTCAGCCATTTGGGAGTCCAGCACCCTTAACCACCATGCCACCTGTAGGCCCCATCTACAAATATATTCTTACAGGTATAGTAATACATGCATTCAAGGATATTATTAATAAATGACTTATAGAAGAAGAAGATTGGGGACAAAGCAAATATCTATTGCGGATAGATTGGATAAATAACACAGGGCATATTCATATGGTGGACTGCTATGCAATTATTAAAAAGAAACAGGCTGTTCTATATGCACAAAAATGCTACAATTTTCAAGACATAGTAAGGAAAAAAAAAAAAAAAAAAACGAGTGGGACCAGCAGATGGCATAATGGTTGCATTGTGGATTCACAAGTAGTTGACTGTGGTTTGAGTCCAGGACCCAGCAGTTTAAAACTCATGCTGGCTGCATGTGTATGCATGCCCAAAATCCCAAGAGGAGAATGTAGGGGAAGGGACTGCAGTATGGCCATCCCCCTTGGGGGGGATGATTTCTCGCTTTCTTTCTGTCTCTTTGGCGAGTGTGCATACCCTAGCGCTAGCAAAAATCTCTCTCTCTAAAAAAAAAAAAAAGGAAGAAAAAAACCTGGGAAAGTAGAGAGTATGTATTCAGTTTGCATTTATACTAAAGCAAAGAGACTGTGTAGATGAATATATATTCATACATGATAGACTGCATTTAGAAAGATCATAAGACTGTAACAATAATGGTTGCCTATAAGGACAAAAACTACTTCTGTGGGATGGGGGTATGGAAGAAGACTTGCTCTTTATGTTTACACTTTTGAACGCTTGGGGTTTTCTATTATTTTCTTTTAAAAATAATTTTTTTGGAGAGGTTTTTGCTATAGGGCATGTGCACTTGCCAGAAAGACAGAGAGACAGAGAGACAGAAAGCGAGAAATCACCCCCCCAAGGGGGATGACCACAATGCACTCCCTTCTCCATTCTCCTCTTGGGATCTTGGGCATGCACGTACACGCGCCCGGTGTGAGTTTAAGCCTCCGGGGCTGGGACTAGAACCGTGGTTGACTACATAGGAGTCCAGCGACATAGCCATTATGCCACTGCTAGTCCCTAAAAAATAATTTTTTACTCTGAGGGCTAAAGCAGGAAGATCATAAGTTCAAGGACAGCTTAGGCAATATAGTGAAGCCACAACTCAAAAAAGAAAAAAAATAAAGTCTTACAAATTGAGCTCTCTGAGATATGTCAACTGGCAGAATACTGGAGGGGGTAGGGTGTGAGCTATACTGTTTCATACCTCTGTACCATCTATTCCCCTTGCCTAAAATGTTCTTCACCCTTCAATTTTCCACCTTACTCCTGTGAAACCTTCTTCATCAGCCCCACACCAGGCTGAATATCCCTCCCATCTACCACACTCCCACAGCCCCCATGCAAGCCTCAAGCACAGTACTTGGCCCATTTGATTGTAATGGACTAGGTTTGGGCTCCTTGATGGGAAAATTGAGTCACAGTTGCCCTTAGGGTCTTGGTGCCCATCGCAGTGCTAGCATAAAGCCAGCTTCAACAGGGACAACGGCTGGCTGACTGGATGGGTGGAAGGGGTGCTGCTTCTACAGTATGTGCTGCTTATGGCTAGGGCATTTTGTCTGTTTTGTTCTCTAATATAACTTCACATGAACAATAGGGATTGACACATGCTAGATAGTAAAGTTTGTTTAACGAATAACTGAATGTCAGCTAGAGGGAAAAGGGGGAAGAAGGGATCAACTAGCATAAGATATTTGAACAAGGTAGCAGAGAGGTTATACAGGAGGAGGCCCACCGCTTGGGCCAGGAACCACACAAAGGCCAACATAGGACACTGGAGAAAAAGCTGACTAAAACAAAAGTGGATTTTTGTCCACAAGAGTGATCTGGTAGAGTAAAATATATGTAACCCAATGTAATATAAAGAAGATTATGATGATAATAAAAAAAAAAAAAGAGTGATCTGGTAGAGTTCCCATTTGACCTGGAAATTACACTCCTAGGTCTTTACTCAGGAGGAACAACAATATTTCCTTGCAAAACACCTGTACATGAAAGCTCATATCGGCACCATGTATTATTTATTTTTGGCTTTGCCATAGGGTACACTTAGAGAGAGATGGAGAGAGGGAAAGTGAGTGATTACTCCCTGGGGGAATGGCTGCACTGTAATCCCTTCTGTCTTCCATTCTTCTCTTGGGTTTTTGAGCACATATGCACATGTGCCCAGCATGAATTTCTTTTCTTTTTAAAAGAATAATTTATTTATTTAATTCCATTTGTTATTGTTGTTGTTATTATTTAATTTGACCAGACAGAGACAGAGAGAGAGAAAGTGAAATCAAGAAGGTCACCAGGTCTGGGACTTGAACTCCAGTCTGCCATGTGGGAATCTAGTGCCTTTATCTACCATGTCACCTGCCAGCCCTTTTGTTAAAAAAAAAAGAATTATTTATGTATTTAATCCCATTTGTTGTTGTTGTTGTTGTTATTATTATGATTATTTATTATTATTATTTATTTGCCCAGCATGATTTCTAAGCTGCTGGATCAAGGACTCGAATTGTGGTCAGCCATGTAGGAGTCCAGCACCTCAACCACCATGCCATCTGCTGGTCCATATCAGCATTATTAATATTGGGTCATTGGAAAAGTCATGAGCATTTTTGCATAGGAAAATATGGGACCAGCAGATGGTGTAGCGGTTACGTCGCTGGACTCCTACGTAGCCAACCTCGGTTAGAGTTTCTGGTTCAGTGGCTTGAAACTCATGCCAAGCATGAGTGTCTCCAGCAAGCACATGCACCCGATAGCAAAAATCTCTCTTAAAAAAAAAAAAAGAAAAGAAAAATATGTCATGACTTTTCTGACGACCTAATAGTAGTCAAAAAGTAAAAATAACCTAAATGTCCTTCAATTGTTGAATGAACAAATTAAATATAGTTCAGGGAACAATATTACTTTTTTTTTTCTGAGAGATTTTCGCTATAGGGCATGTGCACTCGCCAGACAGACAGAGAGAGACATAGAGACAGAAAGCGAGAAATCACCCCCCAGGAGGGATGGCCACGCCGCAATCCCTTCTCCTCCATTCTCCTCTCGGGATCTTGGGCACGCACGCACACGCACCCGGCGTGAGTTTTAAGCCACCGGGTCCGGGACGCAAACCGTGGTCGACTACGTGTGAGTCCAGCAACATAGCCATTACGCTAACTGCTGGTTCCCATGGGAACAATATTACTCAGATATAGAAAGAAATGAATGTTGATACAAGGTACAGCATGAATAAACCTTGAGAGAAACATGCTAAGTGAAAGAAGCCATTCACGAAAGGCCACGTATTACATGAGTCCATTTGTATGAAATGTGCAGAGTAAGGGTATCTATAGAGACAGAAAGTAGATTAGTGATTGCCAAGGTTTGAGGGAGGGTGTTGGAGGAAAATTGGGAGTGACTGCTCGGGGGAAAGGATTTCTTTTTAGGGTAATGATAGTGTTTTTAAATTGATTGTGGTGACATTTGTACAACTCTGTCAATATGTTAGAAACCACTAACATGCACACTTTAAACGGGTCCATCGTATGGTATGTGAGTTATACCTCAATCAAGCTGGTATTTAAAAAGTGCCACCTGGGTTTTCCTGGAGGTGTAAACCCAGAGACTAGTCAGCCCGGACCCACAATGACCAATACCTGGGCTTCTGAAGTCCCATCCCCTAGAATCAGGTGGGGCTGAGCCCCAGAAAACACATGCTCATTCACTCTTCCACCCTTTCATCAGAACTGGCAGAACCCCTGCCAGCGGGTTCTGAGGGCCTTGGCTTCAAGGAACACCCTCCGAGGTCCTCAGAACCAGATGGAGTTGAGCTGTTCCTCGGCTTGGAAGTGAAGAGGGTGTGGGACTTCATTTCCTTTCCTGCAAGAGCTGAGGGGCTCTCACTGGGTAGGTATTTGGTGAGAGGTGGAAAGATAGCATGGCACAGGGCAAGGGAATATAAGATAAACATAGTAATTCATAATTTTGTGAGCAAACTATGCATTTAATGCAGTGTTAAATGTGAAGCAACTGGGGTGCAAAGAAAGAGCTTCTCCAGCCTGGAAAACTCACCAAAACTGGCTGAGAACAAAGCTGTGTGCATGCTAGGACTGCGGCGGCCCACAAGGAAGACACGGGAGAGGAGTAAGTTGCCACTCCTGCATGAAACTAAGAAACGCTGCCATTAGCAGGACCACCATCATTGTGAGCACTGGCCTAGGCTCTGCGGGGTATCTGGGATGTCGGGGTGCTTCAATGGTGGAGCCTGGGTGTCCTGGCCTAGGGTTTGGGTTCCCAGAGGCCTGCAGCTCCAGCGCTGGATGAGAGGAACACGGACAGCTGCCGTCAAACAGGAAGATGAGAGGCTCACTGGCCGGCCACCCTGCCTGTGAAGCTGCTGAAGGATCTGGATTACTGCACATCCACAGCGGAGCTGCTGTTTCTCTTTTTGAGAGATTTTTGCTATAGGGCGTATGTACTCGACACAGAGAGAGACAATCACCCCAAGGGAGGATGGCCCCACTGCAATCCCTTCTCCTCCATTCTCTTCTCAGGGTTTTGGGAACACATGCACGCACACTCGGTATGAGTTTCAAGCTGAAAGGTCTAGGACTGGAACTGCAGTCGACCTTGTGTGAGTCCAGCACCTGAATCACTACGCCACCTGCTGGTTCCTGATGTTTCTCTTTTTTTACCCTATATTGTTTCAAGTACATTACAGATTAAATAAGGCTTGTAGGATGGTAGCAATTTACCCATAGGGAAGGTGTTCCAAGTTCCAAGTCAACACAGGCCTTGGAGCACAACTCCTTTGCTAAGTGAGGTACTTAAAGCAACTGGTTCCCAAGGAAGTCCTTTCCAATAAGACTCCAAGGCCTTGAATCACTGCTGGGCCAGACATGATGCAGGAGAAAGCTCCACATCTTTTTCATGTGAAGGTTGGAGGGGTACGTGCCCCAGAGGTTCAGGCCCTGCCTGTAAGCCACCTGTTCATCTCATCTTACTGAGACCCTGGCGGACACGGGACAGCTCAACATGCCAGAAGCCAGGGGACAAGAGAGCAAGGAACCTAGGGTTTCTATTCAGCCTCTGTGATTCTGGCCCAGCTAGGTCCCTGGTGCCGGGACCACGTGCTTTAGGAAGGAGATGGGAAACGACAAACAGGCAATGCCCATTGCAAAGGCAGGAACAACCTCACTCAGAAACAGAAGCTGTAATTACAAGAGAAAAAATTCACAGCAAATTCCAAAAGACGACTCTTATGCTCTCTGGAACCAGGGAGGGTGAGGAAGGGGAGACTCTGCCATCCTGGTGAAAACAGGGCAACATGAAAAATGCTGTGCAGTCAGGCTGAAAATTAAACAGATGTGAGTTTCTTTCATTCAAAGGCTTAATTATTCTGACGTTTTCCATAACTTAATCTGAGCCATCACTTCAGCTTTAATTATGCATAATGAAATGGATTATTTACAGTAACTAATATGACAGGAAAAACTGAGAGGTGAGAATTGGTAACTTGGCAACTGTTGTTTTTTCCTCTTTTAATTCAGCCAGTGTTTATTGAGTAGCTACTATGTTTCAGCCCTCCCCACTATCCTGTAGCTAGACCATTAGGAAAAAACAGTATTGTTAGCGAAGGTAGTATGGGCCAGTTTCTTTCACTTCACTATCTCATGTACGGTTTCCGATAATACTCCGTGGTACGTACTGGTAGGAGTATGAAATTCTGAAAGGTTAGGTAACTTGCCTAAGGTCACACAGCAAAGCCTGCTTTTGTTTTGCCATCTATTTACTTTACAAAGAAACCTGTAGACTAATATTCTGAATCTTTCTAGCCATTTGCTTTTTTCAGTAAAAGCCAACTTTTCCTAAGGGGTAGTTTGGTTGTTATTTTGAGCAGGAAAGTGAACAATCAAAATTGTACTTCTGGGAAATTAACCTGACAGTTCCCTGGAGGATACAGCAGAGGCTTTGGAGACAGTCTAGGCTAGAGGCAAGAACTTAAAGCCATGGAAGGGGCGGCAAAACTGGGGAAGGAAATGGCCTTCCTGCTGGCCTCCGCGGTCCTTACCAGATGTTTGGATGTGATGCGAGAGGAAGGGGAATCGCCTCGCTGCCCTGGGTGTGGGAAGCAGGGGACACAGACTGGCAGCCCCACCTGGGGCAAGTCACTCACCTTCTGAGCTTAGGTTCCTTAGGCATGATGGAGCCACTGCCAGCTTAGTTAGCAATCCCAAATCGGTGGTGTGTGAACTGCAATGGTGTGATTCTCCCTCCATTCACTGTTTACACTTGGCCTCTGATAAATCTTTCTTTCTTGTCCCTTACATCTTGATTTCTAGTCACCTTCAGTTGATAGTTTAAAGCTTCTATCTCAATATCAACTGAAATCTCATTCCTGCCATTTCCCTGTCCTAAGGCTTGTGTGCTTTGGGCTGGGACTCTCAGAATTTGAACCATGGGCATGAGGTCTAGTCTGGGCTAAGAGCTGCCTCCTCCCTTTTTGTTTTAGGCCAGAAAGATGGAGAAGCTGAAGAGGAAAAGGATTGGTGTCTGACCTTAACTGGACCTTGTTAGTGTCTCTATGACCTGTTGTGGCTTCTCTGATTCAGACTAACTGGCTTTCGGTGACCTCTGTGTAGCAGGTATCAAATGCTGATTTGCTCATGAGGCACTTGTGTGGTTTTCAGTGTCTGCAAGGCCTCTCCTTGTTCTCCGGGGTGCTCATGTTCCTGACAAGCAGGTTCTGGCTCCATGTCCCCTCTCTCCTGCTCCTTTCATTCCTGCTGGTGACCTTGGGCTGCTGGGTTCCCCTCTCCCAGCAGGCAATTGTAGTATGTGGGGCATAAAAGAGGTGATCCAAGTCTAGTGTCCTTTCACTGTGTCCACTACTCTTCTTTCTTTGTCTCTTTAACTGCCAAGGCTCAGCCAGCTCCGATCACAGGGGGGTCCTGGGATGAGAACCCAGGACTCTTCGTACATGGGCTTACATGGGTCCATCTGCATGACCACTGCATTGCCACCTGGGCCTGTTCCTGTCTGCAGAACGAGTGCCAGTTACTTCCCAAGCCAAAGTGTTGCTCCTCAGGACAGCAGAAACATTTCTACCTCTCACCCCCACTTCTGGGAATGACCACGAGCCTGGTTAAGGGTGGTTGGAAACCCTCGTGGGAGTACTATGCATGTGTCAGCCTTTGCAATCATCTCAGCATTCAGCTCTTTCCTGGCCCTGTTGACTTTTCTTCAGGAGCTCTCTGTTGCAATCCACAGTGGATAAGGGCTTTTAGATGCCCTCTGGGCTGACCAGGACTGGTTGGTTGGCCTCTGGGTACCACACAAGTACAGAGACAGGTAATCAAAGAGCAAACAGTTCTGGGTGTTTCTAGTCTCCCTTAGTTACCACCAAAGCCTCTGTTTGATTTCGTGCATGGCAACAAAACCAGGAAAAGGAGATGCATGGCGTCTGGATTAAACTCTGGATATAAGGCAGGTGTTATCAGGACTCAGATAACGGGCTAGACTCTCACACAGAGGTGAACCAGCAAGCATGCAGGGAGCATTCATTCTCCTGGTTTTCCTGGGTGCCGCGTCAGGTAGGAACTTCATTTTGCTCTGGAACCTTGCCAGCTCTACTTGGTTTCTGTGATAGCGTATGATAATGTCCCCAAAGAGGAAATCGGAGGCTCTGTTCACCTTGAGTTCCAGGGAGCCCTGGGGTGGAGTAGGTGGACCCTAGAGAGAGTGATGCTTGAAGAGCCACAACCCAGTCTATGTTTGTGTAGGCTTCACCTTCCCTCTCATTAACGAGTCTGTGCTAAACCCTTCTAAGACCTAAGGTTGGGAAAATAATTTTCATAGGACTCTTCTTACATGGGCTTACATGGGCCTGTTTTTTTTTTTTTTTTCTTTTAAAAAAGTAATTATTAGGGACCAGCAATTAGCGTAATGGCTATGTCACTGGACTCTCATGTAGTCAACTATGGTTCAAGTCCCGGACCCGGTGGCTTAAACTCACGCTGAGTGCGTGTGCGTGCATGCCCAAGATCCCAAAAGAATAAAGGAGAAGGGATTGTGGCGTGGCCATCCCCCCCCGGGGGTGATTTCTTACTTTCTGTCTCTCTGTCTCTATCTTTCTGGCGAGCACATGTGCCCTATAGCAAAAACTTCTCCACACACAAAAAAATAGTAATTATTAGGTGCTCAACCTCTGTAGTGTACCTGAATACAGAGCTGGAAGTCACATGCCAACAGTGTTGAGGGTCCTGACCCAGTCAGCCTAAAAACACACTAGACATGTGCATGCATGCCCAGGATCCTAGCAGGCTGGAGGAAGGGGACTGCAGCATGACTAAGTCCTGTGGAGGATGCTTCTTTCTCTATTTCTCTTTCTCATGCTTTATCATGAATAAAACATTTGAAAAAACAAATTAACTGATTTTATGAGGGAATGAAAGAGAAACAGGTACCCACAATAGGGTCTCATAATGCTTCAGTCCTTTCCCCAGTCACCCAGCCAGACTGGATCATGGCCGTGCATGAAAGTGCCAGGCATTTTCAGGTTTAACCTGGGACCCAAACCTGGGCTCTCGTATGGCTCCCACATAGCACAGCAGTACCTTGTTGCCTGCACCACTGCGAGCGAGCTGACAGTGGAGCTCAGTGTTGGGTCAAGTCAGTCTTTGTGGAGATTTTGACCTATCTCTGTAGCATTGTGGGGCAACTTAAGGTTGCCAAGTCATCCTCTGGGGAAACTGAGGAACTGGGAGGCTGCTATCCTCCTCTTGAGCAAAGAAAATGCCTTTGGATAGGAAGGTCAAAGATTCAACCTAGTGCTTCTTACACTCTTGCTCATGCAAGAGCATCAAGAATCTCAAGTGATCTTTTTTAACATTGTCAGCTTGGATTATTGAAATTAAGCCTCTTAAATTAAATTTCATTTGTGAAAAGGTAGTATATGCATAATGTATGGAATTCAATCATGTTAAATTTGCAGATTAATTTAGAGATAATTTACATCTTTGATGAGTCATGTAGTAAAATATTTAAGAGAAGCATCTGGTACATAGTAAATGCTTAGTAAATGCTAGTGATTATTATTTAGATGTTGAGTCTTCCTAATCAAAGAACAGTGCTCTCGATACTTGTTTAAATCTTCATTTGTTTTACTCAGGAGTATTTTAAGATTTCCTTCAAATAGGTCTTTCACAATCTGGTTAGGATTATATCTAGTTCTTCCTTTTATTTTTCTGTTTGTTTACATTTGTAAATGGAATCTTTTCTTACCTTATATCTTTTAACTGATTCTATGATGATTCTATGAAAGTCTGTTAACAAATTACGTTATTGTTTATTATGGTTTCCCAGTTAATAATCATGCATTTTCCAGGTTTGCAGAGAATGAACATTTATATTTTTCCTCTCCTATCTTGTATCTCCTATTTCTTTCTCTTATCTAATTACCAGTCTTGTGACTTCAAACAAACCTAAACAATAAAAACTGTACATTCCTGTCTTGGTGTAAGGTGGAAATGATTTTTTGTTTTTGTTTTGTTTTGTTTTATGGGAGTGGGAGGCAGCTAGCTATGGTAGTACAGCAGTAATGCAACATCCTACAATGCTGTAGCTATGAGAAAGCCCAGGATCGTGTCTTGAAGTCTCACTGAACACACCAAGTGTGTGAATGCCTATAATCCTTGCTGGCTGAGGCTGGGGTGGCTGGCAGAGTGAAGACCTGTTGAGGGCTATTCTCTCTCTTTCTCTCTTATGGAATAAATGGATACACTTTTTTAAATTTTTTATTTATTATTATTATTATCTTTTAAAATTTGTTATAGGGCACATGTGCTCACACCAGAGAGAGACAGAGAGAAAGGGAGAGAGAGAAAGTGAGAAGGAAGCCACCAGGTCCAGGACTTGAACTGTGATCAGCCATTGGGGAGTCCCATACCTTAATCACCATACATCTGCTGGCCCCTGGATAAACTTTTAAAAAGCTTTTTTTTTAAATTGTATTATGTACATGGATTAAGTTCTCTATTATATACATGAGTCCAGTTCTTTGTTCTTTTTAAAAACTTTTTCTTAGGGCACGTGTGCTTGTTAGAGAAAGACAGAAAGAGAGAGGAGAAGTAAGAGAGCATCCCTCATGAAGGATGGCGGTGCTGCAATCCTTTTTCCTCCATTCCCCTCTGGATTTTGGGCACACATGCACAAGCACTCTGCATATTTTTCAAGTTGCAGAGTCTGGGACTCAAACCACACAGCTGGTCATGTGAGATCCAGCTGCCTTAACTACCACACCACTAGCTGGCCCCTGATTTTATTTTTTAAAAAGAAAGAGAGTACATGTGAGGGTGAGGGAAGAAATAAGTATTTTTGACAGAGCCTCCCCATGTCATGATCTTCCTGCGGCAGCCCACCAGTTAGCAAAAATTACAGTTGTGCATCACTACGCCTGGCATGTCTAGGTTGAGCCGGGAACCAAACCTGAGCCTCCTGTGTGGATTAAGTCACTATGCAGTGATGCCCTCCCACCTGTGCCACTGTGGCTCGGCCTAGAAATGTTACATATGTTAATAGCATAGCATTTATTCTTATTTTATTTAGAGTACTTATTTCTAAATCAAAGTGAATTTTTAAATCAAATGCTTTTTCAAGACTTATGGAAATGACCATTTAATTTTCCCCTTTGATCTGCTAATAAGATAACTATATAACTGGATTTCCTAACATTCCACCCTCTTTCATCTTGGGCTTTTAGACTTAGCAGAAAGCAGAGGAAACCGTAAATGTGAAGCAAGCCTTGAGCAGTTCAGACTCTCACTTGAAATAAACATTTGAAATTTTACCAGAAATATGGGCTTCTAGGGTCATAATCATATGAGTTAAGAGGTGATATTTATTGTCACTGGAGGAAAAGTGAGGTTAAGAAGAACCACATGTCTTGGAACCAGCAGTTAGCATAATGGCTATGTCGCTGGACTCCCACGTAGTTGACCGCGGTTTGCGTCCCGGACCTGGGGCTTAAACTCATGCCAGGCACGTGTGCATGCATGTCCAAGATCCAGAGAGGAGAATGGAGGAGAAGGGATTGTGGTGTGGCCATCCCCACTGGGGGGTGATTTCTCACTTTCTGTTTCTCTGTCTCTCTCTGTCTGTCTGGCGAGTGCACGCACTTTATAGCAAAAACCTCTCAAAAAAAAAAAAAAAAAAAAAAGAAGAAAGAAAGAAAAGAAAAGAAAAGAAAAGAAAAGAAAAGAAAAGAAAAGAAAAGAAAAGAAAAATCACACTGGGCTCAAGTACGTTTATGTCCAAAATCCCAAGAGGAGAATGGAGAAGGAATTGTGACGTGGCCATCACCCCCCCACCACCACCAAGGGGGTGATTTCTCATTTTTGCTCTCTCTCTGGCAAGCTCATGTGCCCTACAACAAAAATTTAAAAAAAAAAAAAAGTCTTACTTCTTAAAAAGACCATGCACTGTACCATACTTTCATTCCACGGGTCAAACTCTAGTTTTTGGAAGGGTTGCTGGGGGACAGATTATTCCTCTCTCACCCTCTTCAGTGAATCTGAGAACCTGACCATTACTCTTGCTCTCAAACCCCAAGGTTACAAGGATTCTAGAAGGGACAGCCATACCAGCACCTGTGTCAGGGGGTTAGCAGAGGCATTTCCATAATCGTCTCCAGTAAGTAACATACTCACACTGTCCTCTTTCATTTGGTCTAACTCCTATGCTTCCTTCAAGGACCAACTCGGGCCCCACCTCCATGGAGCCATCTCAGATTGCCCTAGCTTTTAGTGAGCCCTCTGCCCTCTGCCTCCTGGAGTTCTTCTTGCCTGCATATGGTGCCTATCACAGAGAAAGTCCTCAACAAAGGCTTGCCACTGTATTTCCTCTGACATGAACCTGCATTGTCTCCTCAACTAGAATGTCAGGCCGTGATAACAGGTCTCATATCTCTTACTGCTCTGTGGGCCTGCTCTGTGCCATGAACAGGTAGGGTATCCAATAAATACTTGTTTCTGTTGCTCTTCACCCCTTTGAGGGTTTGGGTTTTTTTTGTTTTGTTTTTTTTTTTTTACTTTTCACATTTCCTGATACCCCCAAACACAGTGCTTTAGATCGTCTCCTCCTTAACACTGGCATTTATTACCTTCTGTCCTTTCCACCTCCTATTAAGATGAGAGAAATGAAAGTTCTCATTTGTGACACTTTAGTGTCCTCTTCTAAGAATGACTTACAAAGGAAGGTTCCACAAGAATGTAAACTAGACAAAACTCTCAGTGTACTGGTGGAAATGTGTTGAGATAAAACAGCCCTGTGGCTGCGTCAGCACCAAAGGATCGCGCATAATTCTTGGAATTTAAAAGACTTTACGAAGGACCCTTGGGATATTTAAATCCACCGCACACAGATGCTGTCTACATTTTTTCTAGGTTTCTTTTCTCCCTCTCTCTCTTCCTTCCTTCTATCTCTTCATGACTTCCTTCTTCCCTCCCTCCCTTCCTTTCCTTCCTCTCTTCTTTCCCTGCATAAGTGAGACTCACACAGACACACACACTGAAACAAGCACCCTCCACAGGGCCTCATGCCACAGTCCTCCTTCCAGCCTCTCCAGCCAGCCAGGATCACAGGAACATGTGCACATGTTCAGGTCCACCCAGGAACCAAACCCAATCTTCCATATGACCTTCAGCACTCCGGATCAGTGCTCTGCTATTGTGCCACTCTTGTGGAAATGAAAAATGCCTCAGTGTTTAATGAAAAGAGTTCACTGTGAGGGACCAGCAAGTGGCATGGAGGTTAAGGTGCTGGACATTCCCACATGGCTGACCACAGTTCAAGTCCCAGAACTGGTGGCTTGCTTTCTCTCTCTCTCTCTCTCTCTCTCTCTCTCTCTCTCTCTCTCTCTCTCTGTGTGTGTGTGTCTATCTGGTCAAATTAAAATAAATGAATGAATAAATAAAAAATTGAAAAAATAATTCTTAAAAAAAAAAAAAGAGTTCACTGTGAGCTGGAAGATCTGAAGAGCATGATCCCCAAGGCTGTCATCTGGGCCTGCTCCTCTGCTAGGCAGTGTCAGCACAACAAAACAAAGCTTAAGATTTGGGGCCAGCAGGTGGCGTGGTGGTTAAGGTTCTGGACTCCCATATGGTGGACCGAGGTTTGAGTCCTGAACCTGGTGGTTTGCTTCCTCACTATCCTTCTCTCTCTTTCTGGTTAAATTAAAATCTTAATAATAATAATAATAATACCATTAAATAAGTAATTCTTTAAAAAGAAAAAAAAAAGAACTTCTTAAAAAAAAATCCTGGGGTCAGCAGGTGGCATGTTCGTTAAGGCTGCTGGACTCCCACATGGCCAACCGTGGTTCAGGTCCTGGACCTGACAGCTTACTTTCTCACTTTCCTTCTCTTTCTCTCTCTCATTCTGTTCCTATCTGGTCAAATTAAAATAAATAAATAAATAAAGTTAAATAAAATAATTCTTTGTTTTTTCTTTTGGAGAAGTTTTTGCTATAGGGCACGTGTGCCCGCCAGAAAGACAGAGAGACAAAAAGCGAGAAATCACCCCCAAGGAGGATGGCCACACAGCAATCTCTACTCCTCCCTTCTCCTCTCAGGATCCATTCTCCTCTCAGGATCTTGGGCACGCACGCACACGCACCCAGCATGAGTTTAAGCTACCAGCTCCGAACTACGGTTGACTACATGGGAGTTCAGTGACATAGCCATTATGCCAACTGCTGGTCCCATAAAATAATTCTTTAAAAAATGTTTTAAATGTGTTTACTTATTAAAAAAAAAAAATCAAGGGACCAGCAGGTGGCGTGGTGGTTAAGGTGCTGGACACTCCCACATGGCCAACCAGGGTTCAAGTCCTGAATCTGGTGGCTTGCTTTCTCACTTCCTCTCTCTCATTCTCACCCTCTGTGTCTCTCTGATCAAATTAAAAAATAAATGAAGGAATAAAAAAAAAAAATAAAATAAATAATTATTAAAAAAAAAAAAAAAAAAAAAATCAAAACCTAAGATTCGGTATCTTGTGCTGCTTCAGGAACTAGGTATAACTCCTCAATGCTCTCATTCTTTGAAAAGGTAGGACAATTGAGTCCACCTCCAGAAAGCCTTCAACCTACATATGAGGTCCAAAGAATGTAGCAGAAAGTTTCTGCTCTGTGTCACTGTTCAGAGTGGACACCAAAAAAACAAAAATTAGTATCTCCTCTCAGTTTTTCCTCCCTCTTGGTTGCCTGTAGCAACAGTTGGCTTCTCACCCAAGCTCAGGCACCTGGCCATAGGAATCCATCTGCTTTCACCTTTTGGAGGTAGAAAAGGTTTGAAAGAAACCAGCCCCTAGGCCAGTCTCAGAGTGAGGCTGCATGACAATCACTTCTTTCTTTTGCTAATTATGACATAGCATAATGTACAGAATCACTAACAGAGCCACCTTCTTTTTTCCTGCTGCTTCTTTTTTTTTAAGAACTATTTATTTATTATTAATTATTATTATTATTATTATTATTATTCACATGAGTTTTGCCAAAGACAGAGAGAGAGAGAGAGGGAGAGTGAGAAAGCAAGCTGCCAGGTCTGGGACTCAAACCGCAGTCGGCCATGTGGGAATCCAGCTCTCTTAACCACCACACCACCTGCCAGCCCCAAAGGCTCCCTTCTATTAGCTCCCCCAAAAGGGGATCTCCCATTCAGAAAGGTATACCTTGCAAAAATTAAAGAAACAGGAAGATGTTGCATTTCCTGGAACTGCAACATTTTACAATGCTTTATAATTGATCAAGTGTATGCATTTCTTTTTGTTTTTAACTTTTACATTTTCATTTGTTTTATATAATTTTTTAAGAGATATTTTTGCTATACGGTGCACGTGCTCACCAGAGAGACAAAGAGACAGAAAGACAGAAATCAACCCCCAGGGTGGATGACCACACTGCAATCCCATCTTGGGGATTGCGGGGTCGTGGGCACACCCAGCGTGAGTTTTTAGTTTCCGGGTCCAGGACTCGAACCATAATTGACTATGTGGGAGTCCAGCAATGTAACCATTACGTCATCTACTAGTCCCAAGTGTATGCATTTCTGATCTGGTACCCATGCTGTGAGAGACCAGTTCAGTAGGCCTGGTATTAGCCCAAGTTGTTTTGCTGAAGTTCTTGCATCACACTGACTCCCGGTCAAGGTGTGAAGCATGCTGATTAATAGTGTTGCTTTGTCACCATGGATTCTAGGAGTTTCTCAATGGTTTGTTCTAGGTTATAAACAATCTCACAACAGCGACATTGGTGATTCGCACCTGGTCTCCGTGAGGACCCAGGAGGGCTCTACTATTGAGGCTTGTACCTACAGGAGAAAAACAGAAAACTCCAGCAGAGAGTCCATTTTGGGTTCCATGGTTCCAAGCTATTTGTGCATTAATCAATGGCTTCTGATACAAGAAAGTGCATCCAACCATGGCCCTTAGAGAGAAAGGGACAATGGGGGAACCAGCAGTTAGCGTAATGGCTATGTCGCTGGACTCCCACGTAGTCGACCGCGGTTCGCGTCCCGGACCCGGTGGCTTACCGTGCCCAAGATCCCAAGAGGAGAATGGAGGAGAAGGGATTGCGGCGTGACCATCCCCCCTGGGGGTGATTTCTCGCTTTCTGTCTCTATGTCTCTCTCTGTCTGTCTGGTGAGCGCACGCACCCTATAGCAAAAACCTCTCCAAAAAAAAAAAAAAAGAAGGGACAATGGGAGCCTGCACCTGGCCTCTCTGGATCTCTGCTTATCAGGAAGCACTCAGCTATGATGCATATCTTTGCTTTACTTTGTTGCTATATGGTATATTTTTTCTGTAATAAAACTGTAGATTTGTAAGTATGGTTATTCAGGTCCTCCGAGTTGTCTTTGGTGACAGAACCTTGTTTAATGGCCACTGTCAGCGTAGCACCATAGTCCTGAGAAATAGACTTGACAGGGATCACCAGAGAAGTGAAGGAACTGCCCGAGGTCACACAGCCAGTCAAGTAGTGGTAAAGCTAAAGCTCTAATTCCAAATCCCTTGCTCTTTTCAAAGCATTAATTTCCTGCACTAGGTTTTGATTAAGTATTAGAGAGAATAAAGGGGTATTTACTGGGTGCCTGTCTCAGGCAAGTACTGCTCTGTTACTGAAAGCAGAACTCTAAGTCAGAGCAGCTGCATTCCCAGCAGAAGGTAGCATCTCCCCACGTCCTTGACCATATCAGTACAGTTGGTGTCAGGGCCCCAGCAGGGCCAGCTTCCTCCCCTGGCACCAAGGCTCCAGAAGCCTTAGTTGTCCTGGGAAGAGGCCTCATTGGTCCCTTTCTAGAAAGACAGTGATTAGAGGGAAACAGTGAGCCCATAATGAATCCAGATCTCAACCACCAGCGAGATGTTCCAGTGGGCTCAGTGACTGATAATAAATCTTTCGTGCGCTTTTTCTTTTTCAAAGTGTATGCTTCAAGCAATTCTAATTTGATTCTTAATTAAGATGCATGTGTAAGTCAGATTCCATTAGAGCCTCTCTTTCGCTCTCCAGCACTCAGACCACCAAAGAAAGCCTGGCAGACCAGCCTTGGAAAGAAAGTGCACAGCATCTTAGGGACAGCCCTCTGGCCTCTGACCTTCCCTCTGCCTTGCATCAGCGGGATGCCTCTGGGCATATCACTTAAACTTATCTGCATAAAGAGCGGGCTGAACATCTCGTGAAGTGCATCTTATTAATTGCTCTATTTTTAGGTGTGTACCCTACTCACTATTACTGCTATTGCTATGATTATTATGACTACATTTTTTACTAACCAGAGAGCTAGGGGAACTAGGTATTGCACTCAGGGTCAAGAGCTCTGATCTTGGCTACCTCTTATCATATCCCCAGAGTGTCTGCAGTAGTGTTCAGGATACAACTGCATGAACCTGGCACATATGGCCCTGCCCTGGAAGGAAGGCCACCAGAGGAAGAGTGGAACAAGAGAGAGCCAGAGTATCAGCAGAAAGGGCTTATCCAAGGACAATCTGGCTGTAGACATGACTTGAACAGGGAGTTCACAGAATAAGTTGCTTGAGGGAGCTGACCCTATAGCCCAGTGACTAAACACTGAGTATTTGGAGCTGGATCTCACATGGCCAAGTATGATTCACATCTCGGTTCAGTGGCTTGAAAAATATACCCGGTGTGTGTGTGCACGCATGTGCTAAAATCCTGATGGGAAGAAATGGTGAAGGGCAAAGGATTGCAGCATGACCACCCCATAGGGGCTGCTTTCTCTCTCTTTTTCTTCTCTGGGAAGCGCACATACCCACTAGCAACTTAAAACAACAGATGGGGGCCAGCAGGTGGTATGGTGGGTAAGGCAGTTTGAGTTCCAGACCTGGCAGCTTGCTTTCTCACCTTCCCTTTCTCTCTCTCTCTGGTCAAATTAAAAATAAATAATAACAACAAATATAATTTTAAAAAAATAAGTAACTTTTCAAAACATTTTTAAAAATCAGCAACTACAAACAAGAACTACCTTTTAAAAAAACAAACAACTTGGGACCAGCAGTTAGTGCAATGGCTATGTCGCTGAACTCTCATGTAGTCGATAGCAGTTCAAGTCCCAGACTCAGCGGCTTAAACTCATGCTGGGCACATGTGCGTGTGTGGCCAAGATCCCGAGAGGAGAATGGAGGAGAAGGGATTGCGGTGTGGCCATTCCCCCGGGAGGTGATTTCTCCCTTTCTGTCTCTCTGGTGAGCACATGCGCCCTGTAGCACAAACCCCTCCAAAAATAAAACAAAACAAATAAATGAATAGATAAAAATTTGAAAAAAAGAATTAGCCTGTCCAACCAGGACTTGCCAAAGATCTGATAAATTCGACAAAAAAACAACGGGTATGCTTCTAGCAAAGTAAATCAGGAGCCCTCGGCAGGCAACATTTAAGGAGCACGGTTTATCTAGACTACCTCATTCCCCAAAGGTTGGAGGCCATAGTCATCTGACCACTCAGGCAGAGACTGTGGAATGCTTGCATGGAGCGCAGCAAGCCTCACATACCTGTGCCCACATCAAGCTCATGCTCCCGTACAGTTCTTCTGTTTTAAAAAACAGCCTCTTACAGATCACATCACCCAAACCCAACACCCACATCGAAGGTCCAGTTCTTACCAGCCCCAGAGCCATGTTGCCACAGTGTTCCCAGGTCACAGAATAACCACAATGCACCACAAGTGCATGGTCATGCCACAGGCATGCAGCTACCGACTGTCTGCAGCAGGTATGTGCAGGCTGTTACCTACAAGATTCACATGCAAGGCACCAGGGCTCACAACAGCCACTGACTGAGTGTGCAATCTCAGGTGGGTGAAGTGACAACAGCAAGACTGTCATCACAGGGCTGCGTTGGGGGTGGGTGAGCTCAGACAGCAAGGCAGCCAGCACGATGCCTGGAGAGAGGTGCTTGGAAAATGTAAGTGGCTACTTCCTGCTATGTGTTCCTTTGGGCTAGGCATTTCTTCACCCCAGGCTGTTTTTTTGAGAAAGATGCAATAAGCTGTATTTTTTCTTTGACCAAAGGATAGATGAGGGAGGTTGGGAGGGAGCAAGGGAAGAGGATGGGTGCATTTCATTTCGCTTATAGCCATCTCTGTCTTGCCAGAGAAAATACTCTCACGAACAGCTCAGGGGTGTGCCCTGGTGAGTGCTGATTGTGGGAAAGGAGAATCTGAGAGATTTATGCCTAAAAACCCAATCTGCCAAAGCAATAGAGTATTTTGCTCATTTTGAAAAACGATTCCTGGGAGCGTTTTGTCTCTAAACACTCCAAGCATACTATTTGTTGTTGTTTTGTTTTTGCTTGTATTTTTTTTTTTAATCACAAGAATGCTATATATTAAAACCAATTTTAATGAGTTAAAAAAAATCTGTCCTGGGACCAGCAGTTAGCGTAATGGCTATGTCGCTGGACTCCCACGTAGTCCGCGGTTCGAATCCCGGTGGCTTAAACTCACGCCGGGCACGTGTGCGTGCGTGCCCAAGATCCCGAGAGGAGAATGGAGGAGAAGGGATTGCGGCGTGGCCATCCCCCCGGGGGGTGATTTCTCGCTTTCTATCTCTCTGTCTCTCTCTGTCTGGCGAGCGCACACGCCCTATAGCAAAAACCTTTCCAAAAAAAAAAAAATCTGTCCATATTCACGTCACCTTAAAACCTCAGATATTTTTATATTTCTGAGTCCTTGCACAGTCCTTGTCTGTAAAACTTGATAATTCTCTGAGCAACAATAACTTATGCATTATGCATTTTAGGCTCCAGACTGAAGAAGATTTTTAGATGTGTGAAAGCTTGTATCAATGAATGCACTTATATTTCAATTTTCCCCACATTTCCATTTACTTCTCTGTTCCCCCTCCCCAACTGAAATAAAAACATTCTCTTACAAAACCCAACAATGTCCGTGGCTTGTTTGTTTCTAAAATGTTACACCTTTCAGTAGGACAGATCCTTTCATTCTCTCTCCACCCATGTGCCTCCTACCTTTCCGGTTTTCTGTCCCCAGTGGCTGATGGTGACTGAGACTGGAAGCTAGGTAGTCGGACCTCGGTGTAATTTTTGACTTTGTCATTTATTATTTGCTGTGCTTCTTCAGTTCAGTTTTCTCATCTGTATAGGGATGACATTGATACTTACTAGAGAGGATTGTTTTGAAGAATAAATTTTAAAAAAAGATTTACATGATGCACTTATTTGGAACATTGAATACATGGTAATTCTATTCGTTTCCTGGAGATGCCATGACAAATGACCACAAACTGGGTGGCTTAAAACAACAGAAATGTATCCTCTCAGGAGGAGTTCAGGAGACCAGAAGTCTGAAATCTATGTGTGGGTGGGGTTGATTTCTTCTGGAGACTCTGAGGGAACATCTATTCCATACCCACCTCCTAGCTTCTGGTGGTTACTTTCCATCCCTTAGCTTACAGCTGCATCTCTACCATCTCTTCCTCTATTATCCCATGGCTTTCATCTTTCTGTGTGTGTATCCTGTCTTCTTATAAACACACCAGTCACCAGAGTTAAGGGTCACCCTAATCCAGTGTGACCTCTTCTCAACTAATTACACTTACAAAGACTCTGTTTCCAAATAAGGTATGTTCTGGGGGTCTCCTTGGGGGATACTGCTCAACCCACTATGGTAGCCATTGATATGGAAACCTGAGAGAACATGGCCTGTTGCTCTCTTCTGTACTGGTGAAGTCTTGCAAAGTGTCATGGAAGATTTGGGAGAAGATGTGGGGGAAGCATTTTCTTTTAAATTCTAGAATTCCTTGTCTATAATGTAGCCCAAAGTAATTCATGTGCCCTCCCTGGGTCTTGCATTTCCTCCTCTGTGAAATGTGAGGTTACCAACCAAGAAGTTCTGATTGAGCCTTTCCATGATGCCTACAGCATCCAGTAACAGCGAGCAGTAGTCCTCGAGATGACTAATGGGTAAGGGGCATTCTAGCACGATATGTGAGTGCTCCAATCACACACACTTGATTCTCAAGTGACCTCGTGAATCAAACACTGACACACAGAAGGAAAATAAACTCTTGTAAATTGCCGGGCCTGTACAAGAGAGGGGTTGTCTTACCTAGACAAGGCCCTTCAGGTGGGTGTCTATCTCCTACGGTCTCACAATTTTCTTTCCCTGGCTCTTCACAAAGGCTGGGAGACACAAGAGAAGCGGTAGCTCTGTTTACCGAACGACAGAAGCAGATTTCATGGTTGTTTTGTGGTAGTTATTTTCTTGGCTCCCAGAAGATCTCTCATTTCCATTTCCAGCACTTGGCAAGAACATTTGTTCTTGGGGAGTGACCAGGTCCTCTCGTTGCCCTGAGCTACGAAATGAAGGCACAGAACAAGCTGTTAAGTCCCTGTTCCCAGCAGAAGGCTTTGTGTTCATGTCGTTTTGCATCTTTTTTTAAATCCGCAGGGGGAGAAGCACTGCACCTCATTCACTTGCCTATGACAAGCGACGTGCCAGAGAATTCTCCACCTAATACTTTGGTGCACAAGTTTTCTGTGAACTTATCAGCATCACAGTCACCTGTGGTTCCAGGCTTTCCCCAGATAATCAACTCAAGTCCCCTCACTGAAGCCTTCAGGGTGAACATGCTGTCGGGCACTGAATTTGAGGTAAGCAGCCCCATGGGAGTGGTCGCTGAAGTAGTCCTTCAGGACTACGGAGGGTAGCTGGGATGCTAGATCAGTGATCGTTTCTTCCCTTCCCACATTTAATCTCCCCTCTTGTAAGACCTGGAAGTCCTGTTTGGAGTGTCCCAGAGTCCTCCATGCTAGATGCCAATATAGCCGTTGGACCGTCTCCATGTAATACAGTTCACATGAACAACTTACTCAATTTGTCACAAATAAAAGGTTTGTTTCTTATTGCCTACCTCCCTCCTATGATATCAGGCATTAGAAGTTCTGTGGGTGGGATGATTAGGGTACTGATCTTAAAAGCCAAGACCTGGGCCAGCAGGTGGTATGGTGGTTAAGGTAATCGGATCCCATATGGCCAACTGCGCTGTTCAAGTCACGGACTTGTGGCTTGCATGCCCGAGGTCCCTAAAGGAGAATGGAGGAGAAGGGATTGTGACATGGCCATCCACCCTGGGGGGTACTTTCTCACTTTCTCTCTCTCTATTTCTCTGTCTCTGTCTCTCTCTCTGTCTCTAGTGGTGCACATGCCCTATAGCAAAAATCTAAAAGCAAACAAAACAAAGCAAAATTTGGGTCTAGTGATTCTACTGTTCTGCGAGTCTATAATTTTTCTGGAGGACATCTAAGAGGAAATTTATTTAATATGAAAGACACATGCCTTGTAATAAAATATAATGTACAACCCTACTACTGTGTGAATGTTTTCTCCTAGATAATTCAGACCCAATCACTCATATTTAAGTAGCCATGCCCCTGCTGCTGTGCTTTCTAATTTTTCATTTGAGTTTTCTCCAAAGTTGTTATTTCCCTACAAGGAGGGCAAGCCTGGCCATAGCATGTCTTCTACCGGTAATCCCTAAGGTCTTCCAAGAATGTCCAGAGATTTGGACGTACTTATACTTTGACATCCCTGACTCCTGCCCCCTTCCTTAGCTGGCCTAAGAACTTCTAGCAATTACAATCAGTCCTACTACTGGTGTCATCCACCATTCTTCTGGGGTCCTTGTGGGACCTATGTGATCTAAGCTCAATTGCTTCCCTGAGGGCACATACTAGGTGGTCTCATACTGGCTTATTTTTAGAGTAACTAGGGGAACTTTTGTTTTGTTTTGTTTGTTTGTTTTTTTGAGAGGTTTTCGCTATAGGGCGCGTGCGCTCGCCAGACAGACAGAGAGAGACATAGAGACAGAAAGCGAGAAATCACTCCCCAGGGGGGATGGTCACGCCGCAATCCCTTCTCCTCCATTCTCCTCTCGGGATCTTGGGCATGCATGCACACGCGCCCGGCGTGAGTTTTAAGCCACCGGGTCCGGGACGCGAACCGCGGTCGACTACGTGGGAGTCCAGCAACATAGCCATTACGCTAACTGCTGGTTCCCACTAGGGGAACTTTTAAGACGTGTACACATCTGGGCCTCGAGACCAGCAGTTGGCGTAATGGCCATGTCACTGGTCCCATGTAGTCGACCATGGTTCAAGTCCCAGACCCAGTGGCTTAAACTGACACTGGGCGTGTGTGCATACATACCCAAGATCCCTAGAGGAGAATGGAGGAGAAGGGATTGTGGCATACTTTCTGTCTTTCTCTCTCTCTCTGTCTTTCTGGTGAGCCCACACGCCCTATAGCGAAAACCTTTCCCCTAAAAAAAGTGTACACATCTCGGCCTTAAGCAGACCTGCCGAACCCAAGACTCAAGGTCAGAGGTGTCTAATGCTCTCGCCAGCCTGGGGTGCACTCTCTGGTATGTGGTGAGCACACACTCTTCAGTCTTCACTGGGATCCACTTTACATTCCTGGGCTCAGGTATGGAGTCTGTGAACTTGACTGCCCTGGCTACCTACTCCTTGACATCTGGCTTGTCTTTAACAGCTGCTGCTCATTTGTTCCCATAAGCTTTGCCAAGTGCTTACACTTACAGAGCACACTGTACATGCCAGACACTGTTGAAAGTGCTTTGCGTGTGTTTGCTCTTGGAATCCTCAGAGCCTGAGGACTGAGGCCCAGCCGCAGTGGTGCAGGCAGTAGGGCACTGCTGTGAATGCGGAAGCCTTATGGGTAGACCCTGGGGTCAGATCCCAGGCTGAACTGAACACAACGAGCATACTCATGATCCTGGTGGGAAGGGTATGAGGAGGGTCAGAGAATGGCAAGACCCTGTCACGGTCTCTTTCTCACTACATAGAAATAAAAATGAGTACTGCACTTGTATTATTACCCTCTTTTCACAGGTGGGGAAAATAAAGGCACAGTGGGGTTGAGTAAATTGCCCTGGGAGCTAAGGGGAGACCAGAATCTAGGTAGCCTTGCTTAAGAGCTCTCCTTGTTATTTAAAACAGCTTTATTGAGATATAATTTACATACATATTATCCACCTATTTAGTGCTTTTCGGTATATTCACAGAGTTCTATCTACCACAATCCAATTTTAGAAAATGTTTATAGCCACAACACAAACCCATTAGCAGTTACTCCCAATTCTCCTATCCTCCCAGTCCCTGGCAACCTCTGATCTACTCTTTATCTTTATGGGTTTACCTATTCTGGACATTTCATATGAATGAGATCACATACCATGACTGGCGTTTCTCATCTAGCATAAAGTTTCATGGGTCACCCATGTTGTATGACATATCAGCACTTCATTCCTTTTTACAGTCAAGGAATAGTCCATTATATGAATATATCACATTCTGTCTATCCATTCATCAGCTGACAGAAATTTGCATTGTTTTCACCAGGATGCTCTCATTCTCAGCCTCAGTGGTCAACTGTCTTTAATAATGATTTTGACTCTGCTTTTTAAAATTTGCATAGACGGGGGACAGCAGATGGCGTGGTGGTTAAGGCACAGGACATTCCCACATGGTCGACCACAGTTCGAGTCCTGGACCTGGTGGCTTGCTTTATCACTTTCTCTCTCTCTCTCTCTCTCTCCCTCTGTCTCTCTCTGGTCAAATTAAAATGAATGAATAAATAAAATTAAATAAATAATTCTTAAAAAAATAAATGAATAAATAAAGTTAAATTTTTAAAAATTCTTTTAAAATTTGCATAGAATTTCCAAAGCACATTCATATACCTGATTCTTGATTGTTGCAACACTAATATTAGCAATAAAACTTTTTTTTTTGGAGAGGTTTTCGCTATAGGGCAAGTGCGCTCACCAGACAGAGAGACAGAGAGAAAGAAAGCGAGAAATCACCCCCCAGGGGGGATGGCCACGCAGCAATACCTTCTCCATTCTCCTCTCGGGATCTTGGGCATGCACACACACGCGCCCGGCGTGAGTTTTAAGCCACCAGGTCCGGGACGCGAACCGCAGTCGACTATGTGGGAGTCCAGCGACATAGCCATTATGCTAACTGCTGGTCCCCCAGCAATAAAACATTTTTTAACTCCTAATTTTTGATATAAGAGAACGAAGAGCCAATAAGTGATTTGTTCAAGATCTCATAGCCATAAAAGATGAAATAAGAACCTTCTGATTCTGGGGAGCCAGCAGGTGGCATGGTGGTTAAGAGCCTGGACTCCCACATGGTCAACTACAGATTGAGTCCCAGACCTGGCAGCTTGCTTTCTCACTTTCCCTCTCTCTTTCTCTGGTGAACACATGTGCCCTATAGCAAAATTTTAAATGGTAATAATAAATAAAGTTAAATAAATAATTTTTTTAAAAAAAGACCTTCTGATTCCCAATTTGAGGCTCTTTCTCCCATATTGCTATGAACATTTATTGCTGTTTTATTTAAGAATTATTTTATTTAACTTTATTTATTTATTTATTTATTTATTTATTTTAATTTGATCAGAGTGAGAGTGAGAAAGACAGGGAAAAAAGGAAAGTGGAAAAGCAAGCCGCCAGTTCTAGGGCTTGAACCACAGTCAGCCATGTGGGAATCCAGCACCTTAACCACCATGCCACCTACCAGCCCCCATTTCTTACTGTTTTGATGAGTTCCCAAATTGTTCTTTAATAAAAAATTGCCAGGTGGCATGGTGGTTAAGGTGCTGGGCTCCCACATGGCTGACCACATTTCAAATCCCAGACCTGGCAGCTTGCTTTCTCACTTTCACTCTCTCTCTTTCTGTCTCTCTATTTGGTGAGCATATATACTGTACAATAAAAATTTTAAAAGATAATAATAATAAATAAAATTAAATAAATAAATATATTTTTTTTAAAGTGCCAGAGGACATGTATGCCTTCTAGAGAGAAACACACGGAGAGAAGGAAAGTGAGATAGTCATGCTGCATCCTCTTCTCCTCCATTTTCTCACTCCTGTCAGGATTGCGGGCATGCACACACACATGCTCAGTGTGTTCCTCAAGCTGCCAAGCCCAGGATTCAAAATGCACAGTCTAGCCTCTTAATCATCACACCACAGGCTGGCCCCCAAATCTTTCTTTATGGGACTTGCCCTTTCTACATTTCATGCAATTCAAGAAAGACTGTCGATCAGGAACAATTCTATCATGTTTCTAACCTGTAGGAATGGTGAATTTCTTAGCCCTACAATTAATCTAGGCTCAAATGTTCAGTGTATTGTCCCAGCCCTGTGCCCTCCTGGCATCACACCCCGCAGTACCCAGGACACTGCATTGGTACTAGGATGGGCAACAGGTTCACAAGGTTTGAAGCAGTTGTTTGTTTTGTTTTGTCTTAAGGTTTTTGCCATAGGGCATTGTTCTTGTTAGAGAGAGACAGGGAGAGGAAAAGTGAGAAATCACACTCCCTTCCAGGGGGAATAGACAAACCACAATCCCTTCTCCTCCATTTTCCTAGGATTTGGAGCACATATACACACATGCCTGGCATGAATTTCAAGTCATCGGGTCTAGGACTCATGATTGGCCATGTGGGAGTCCAGCACCTTAACTGCTATGCCACCTGCTGGTCCCTTGAAGGTGTTTTTGTTTTTGTTTTAGTTGTAGGGCTTGTGTGCTCACTGAAGAGACAGAGAGAGACAGACAGCAATAAATCACCCCCCCTCCATCCCCAGAGGCAATGGCCACACCACAATCTCTTCTCCTCCATTCTTCTTCCAGGATTTTGGGCACACACACTCAGCATGAGTTTTAAACCACCAAGTCTGGGACACAAAACGCAGTCAACTAAGAGGGAGTCCAGTGATGAAACCACTATGCCATCTGCTGGTCTTGAAGCTGTTTTGTTTTGTTTTTTTTTTTTTTTGGAGAGGTTTTTTTTCGCTATAGGGCTCCTGCGCTCGCCAGACAGACAGAGAGAAACACAGAGACAGAAAGCGAGAAATCACCCCCCAGGGGGGACGGTCATGCCGCAATTCCTTCTCCTCCATTCTCCTCTCGGGATCTTGGGCATGCATGCACACGTGCCCAGCGTGAATTTTAAGCCACCGGGTCCGGGACGCGAACCGCGGTCAACTACGTGGGAGTCCAGTGACATAGCCATTACGCTAACTGCTGGTTCCCGAAGCTGTTCTTTTTTTTTTTTATTATTTTTTAACTGTTGCTTTCTTGTGATTTATTATCTTTTATCTTGAATAAAGTCATAGAAAATTGTTTGGTTTAGCTCTCAGTAGCCCGCTCCTGAGCTCTGAGGAAGCTTGCCTTCTTCTGGGCTACCCGATCTTTCTTCTGGGCAAGGGACATCTTGGGACGATTCCACCTCTTCTTTTTAACTTCTTTCTTGTGTTTCTTTTCATACACTGGGTTCTCTGGTATAGCAGTGTGAGCTTTCTTATACATCTCTTCCATCATGTCTGGAGTTACATTGTTCTTTATGTACTGAGAGAACTGTTTCTTTTTTTTTTTTTTTTTTTTTTTTTTTTTTTTGGAGAGGTTTTTGCTATAGGGCGCGTGCGCTCGCCAGACAGACAGAGAGAGACAGAGAGACAGAAAGCAGGAAATCACCCCCCAGGGGGGATGGCCACACCGCAATCCCTTCTCCTCCATTCTCCTCTCGGGATCTTGGGCACGCACGCACACGCGCCCGGCGTGAGTTTAAGCCACCGGGTCCGGGACTCGAACTGCGGTCGACTACGCGGGAGTCCAGCGACATAGCCATTACGCTAACTGCTGGTCCCGAGAACTGTTTCTTGTAAGCGTCTTCATCTTCTTCCATTAGGTAATGCGTGTGGTCTGCAACGTTCTGGCCCATGATGTGCTTCCGATGGTCTTCTGCATTAAATTCCTTGCTTTCAGAATCATAACCAGGGAATCATTTGGTACTGTGAGGGATAGATAAGCCTCCATCCACTGCTACCTTCAGGGCCCCAAAAACTTTATTGCCAGTGGTGGTTCTGGCAAGGCCTGCATCCAAATAGCAGGTGAAGGCACCACGTTGACCATCGATGCTTTCTACATTGTACCCATCTCCGGTCACTTCCACTTGACCTTCATAGATCTTGCCCATGCCAAACCTATTGAGAAGCCTGCGGGCCAGCACAGGCCAGTACAATATGCTGCAGCATAATTTGTCAGGCCAACCTTCACACCGCATTTTGGTAGTTCACGTGCATAAGCTGCACAGACTATCATATCCCCTTCTATACGGGCATAAGCAATCTGACAAATGATATCTCTGTTAGTTACACAAACTATCATCCTGTATTTGGGTGTGTTGTACTTCTTTTTATCCTGGATCACCAAGAGTTTCCGAGCATAGTAATCAGTTTTACCCTCTCATCGTCTTCTAAATTTCACTTGGTATGTCTTAAAGTAGGCCTTATTCTTAACGACTTTAACAAATCCCATCCTACGGAACAGTGACCAGCGGCCGCAGCTGACCTGCAGGCCCACAAGCACTACAGGGGGAAAAAAGCCCAAAGCTGTTCTTATGAACTGGTTGCTGGGCAGGAAGGTGGTGTGGTGAAGGGCACTGGACTCGCACATGGCTGACTGCATTTCAAGTCCTGGACCTGGTGGCTTGCTTTCTCACTTTCTCTCTCTCTCTCTGATCGAATTGGAAGGTAATATTAACAAATAAAGTTAAATTAAAAGTAATTCTTTAAAAAACAAACAAAAAAAGAACTGGTTGCTTCTCCCCATTAACTACCCAACATTGTCAATCACTCGTCCAAGATCTTATTCTCCAACCCACACTGCTCACAGGACCTACTCCTGCCATCTTCTGAACATGATAATACCACCTCTGTGGCAGGACCTAGCTCCTCATGGGTAGCCTTGACACTCTGAAAGACAATGAACCAGTGAAGAGGTTATTGGCTCTCTGACCCACAGGTTCTGTCATTGTTGGCCTTGGAGCTCAGTCATGGTTCTTGAGGGTGAGCTCTGAATCATCCCAGAGGCCAGGCTTCTCTGCTTTGGGCTTCTCTGCTGAGACTTCTGGGGGTGAGTGGGAGAGATGAGGAGGGTGCATAATAATAATAATGATGGTGATGATGGTAACAATCCACGTGTACAGAGCACTGATAATTGTCAGAAATTTCCCTAAACATTTTGTAAATACATTCATTGACTCTTCATAACATATGAAGGGGTGAACTATTACTTGCATGTAAAGGAAAATTGAGCATAGAGAGGTTGAGTAATTTGTCCAAGGTCGCATAAGTGGCAGACTTGAGATTTGTGATCGTGGCTCCCATGCTGTGCTGGCTTGCAATTGCCCAGTAAGAGAGATGTCAGAGCTTCATTGGGCCACATGCTGGGTCATGGTGTTTTCCTGGAGCAGAAGTATAATTTTGAGGAGCTGGAGAAATGTGAAGACAGGAGCTCTCCGAGGTCCTGCGGAGGTTGGTGCTTGTTCCTCTCTCATCTGCCATCTCTGAGCCTGACTCCCCTTTTTTCCCTCTTTACTGTCCTAAGCACTGTAGACCTACAAGTTTGCTCAGCCTCTCCAGGATGACTCAAACATAATATGCCCAAAGCTAAACTTACTATTTTTCACCAAAACTCTGCAGCCTGTGAACACATTGAGGTTCCACCACTCCTAGCTGGGACCTTTACAGAGTGCCTTCCCCTCCCTGTCCCAGTCCTGTTTGTGAAATGGGGAAAGTTTTAACAACCTGTGCTTGTTGCAACAATTAAATGGAATGCCCTGTAAAATTACCTAGCAAGAATTTGGCATATGAACATTTACTAAATGCTATAATAACAACACTAAAATCATCTAAAATAATCTCTCCATTTGTGTTGATAACAATGCAATTCTTTTAGTTTCAAAACATTTGAAACTAAATGTTTTTTTGACTGATATATCTCCTTTCTTTAGGATATTAGAGCTGGTTTTCAAGGAAAAGGTAATATTGAGGTAAAGGATCTATTCAAGTTTAGGGTTCAGAAGAGGGCTCTAGGCATAGCAGGAAGCTGGGGTATAAACCAGGAAACAGAGTGGGTCATTGCAGCAGGAGGGTCTGCTCTGGTGAACACCCTCGTGTTTCTTAAACAGGACTACCTAGTGGTCAGAAAAGTCACCAAGTGCAGAGGGCTTGCTTACTGCCAGACAGCACGCTGAATCCTGCCTACGAATTAGCTCATTTCATCCCTGTGACAGCCCTATTATTATTCCCATTTTACAGACAAGATAACTGAGGTGTGTAAAGGGTAGGAAATGGGAAGGTTGGGCCTTGAAGCCAGTCAATCTGGAACAAGCTGCCTCTCACCTACCAAGTGCTGAGCACACAGACCAGGCCATCCCCATTCTTGGGGCTCCCAGACTGACCCTGCTCGCTGGTAGAACAAGACCACCTCTTTTTCCTCTTGACCCTCTTCTATTCATTCCCCCTCCACTGCATGCACTCATTCACATCTGTGGCCATCTTCTCTTCTCTTAAGCGATCTAGAGTCGCAAAGTCAAACACAATGCCCACGACCTTCTGCACACAGCCTTCTCTGACTAACACAGCCACAGTGAACTTCTTTCTCCTCAATCTCCCATAATACTTTCACCTCACTCTTTGTTGCATGATACTTCAGCTGTTTAACCAGGGCAGAATAGTCTCCCTAATTATAATCATGTGGAAATACAAGGAAAGGGAATGATCAAGAAATGCAGTGGTGGAAACAGAATTGGAACCAAGTGCTCTCTTCATTCCCGGATTCTGAATGTCTCACCACCTGACCCTGCGGTGCTAGCAGCCAAAAGATTCTATTAGGACATGTTAAAGACAGAGGTGAAATTTAGTCCTTAATGTACCCAAGGGCTCTAAACCTTCTGGGAGTCCCAGGAGCTAAGCTGGTGGTGGAATGTACCCATAGATGTGACAGGTCACAGGCTGGCCTCCCGTTAGCCTCAGCAGGACTCTCCCACCCTGGACCACTGGGATTCCTGCTGGCACCAGCTTTAGATTCTGGTATCTCTCTGGCCCTGGTTCTTGGTGTCCCTCTTGCATCTGCAAAATACTTAAGAGTACAGAGGACACATCAGTGGCCATCTTCTAGTTTAGTCTCAAATGTGGCCTTGGGAAAACTAGTATGCAGTGACGAGTCAAGAGAGGACTCCCTGCAGTCTCAAGGAAGTTTAGCAACCTTTCTCGAGGAGAAAATCCTGAACAATATTCAGCATAGCTAAGAGACTTGTCTAGAAGCCTACCTCCAAGTTGTGATAGGATTTTTTTAGTCTCGGGCTCTGCATCTCCAGTCCGTTGCACCAGAATGTCTCCAGAATACTTTTATTCCCTATGAAAAGCAGCAACCCTCACAGGAGTCGCTTTAGTGGTGTGTCATGGGTGTGCATTAGCAGCCGAAAGATTCTATTAGGACACGTTAAGGACTAAGGAGAAACAACTGGTTCCTCTGACAGGGAATGAAAGATGGTCTCCAGGATGCTTCCTCCCTAGCAATACTCCTTCACAAGCTGTGTGCAGAGAAAACTGGTCTTTTTTTCACCTGGTTACTAAGAATTTTGCATTTTGTTTTAGGTTGTCACCACTGGGAAGGAGCAACTAGATTTTGAAACAAGACCAAACATATTTGATTTGCAGATTTATGTTAAGGACGAGGTGGGTGTCACAGACCTGCAGATCCTGACTGTCCAGGTAACAGATGTGAATGAGGCGCCTCAGTTTCAAGGCAACTTGGCGAAAGGTAAGATACAGCGGGATGTGCAATGCAGCCCAGACGGTGGCATCAGGGAGGACTCTGGGGGACAGAGAAAACCAGAAAAAGTAAATAAACGAGCAGCTGTTTCCCTGGAAGAGGCAGCTGCTTAATGAGCAGGGAATAAATGAAATGTCCTCCAGCTCAGCATGCCTGAAAATAATGTCCAACAGTTTACACAGCCCTTCCCTTCAAGGTTTCTCTTGGTCCCCTCCCAGTTCCAGGGAGGAAACTGAGGCTCAGGAACCCCAAAAGGACCATTCTGGAAGGATCAGGGCCAAGGCCTGCAGAAGCGCCCCTCATTGACTTTCTTCCCTTACTCTGACTGCTTGAGGGCAGCGTATGCCCTGGGTCTGCTACAGAATAGGGACCATGTAGGACACAGAGCACAGGGTGACATCCTAGGAGATCTGGCCCAAGTTCATGGCTTTGGACACATCTATAGACTGCTAACTGCCAAGTCTATCATTTCAGCCAGGTTCTTCCCTGAGCTCCCAACTCAAATACTGCCTCACCAAACATCTCCTCTTGCATGTTCAATAGATAGCTCAGACTTGCCAGAAAATGTGCCTCCAAACTAAACTCCCATTTCACACCACCACCCCTGTCTAAATGTCTTCACCATTTTAATCAATGGCAACTCCATCCTTCTAGTTGCTTGAGCCAGAACCCTGAGGAGTTATCCATGACTCCTCTCTTTTTCACTTCCAACATCAAACCCACTAGGAAATCTTCCCAGCTTCTGAATGCATCCAGGACCTGACTCCTCCCTAGCATCTCCACCTCTGCCACCATGGTCCAAGCAACTAGTCATTTCTTTCCTGGATTGTTGCAGTGGCCAGCTAGCTGGCTCCTGGCTCTGCCCTTGCCTGCGCCAGTATATTTCCAGCAAAGGGATCATACTACAATGTCAGGTAAGGCCCAGCCTCTGTGCACAGTTGGTAGCATATTATAGCCACATGCCAACTGTAGTTCCAGTCCCCAGACTGGTCAGCCTGAATACACACCAGACACATGCACAGGTGGTGCGCTGGAGGGCCAGAGGAGGGGGATCATAGTGTGACCAAGTGTTGCAGAAGGTGCTTCTATTTCTCTCCTTCTCTCTTTCTCTCTTGTGCATGCACACATGGCCCATCATGAATTTTTTTCTTTTTTTTTTTTATTGAGAGATTTTTGCTATAGGGCACATGCGCTCACCAGAAAGACAGAGACAGAGAGACAGAAAGCTAGAAATCACTCCCTGGGGGGATGACCACACTGCAATCCCTTCTCCTCTATTCTCCTCTCGGGATCTTGGGCACGCACACACATGTGCCTGGCGTGAGTTTAAGCCACCGGGTCCGGGACTCAAACCATGGTTGGCTACATGTGAGTCCAGCAACATAGCCATTACATCCAACTGCTGGTCCTGCTCCATCATGAATTTTTAAAAATAAAGTCAGTTGAATCAAGCCACTTCTCTGATTAAAATAGTATGCAAACTTCCCATCTCACTCAAAAAGAGGGACAGTCTTCATAGGCTCCTTCAAATTTAGCAAGCCCCCTCCATCCTCAGCCTACCCCGTCACCTTTTCTTTCCCCCTCCTCCTCACTCCTCTGCCCCAGCAGTACTGGCCTCCTTGCTGATCTGTGACGCCCTGAGCAGGACCCTACCTCAGCATCTTCGCATTTGTTATTTCCTCTGCCTTTTCCCTACCACCTCCATCTCCATGGCACTTTCTATCTCTTTAAGAACCTTAACCTGGGACCAGCGGGCAGTGTGGTGGTTGTAACCAACTGTTTTTCCAGTCCTGGACCTGGCGGCTTGCTTTCTTACTCTCTCTCTCTTGCTCTGTGTGTGTGTGTGTGTGTGTGTGTGTGTCTGGTGGGCACGCAAGCCCTGTAGCAAAACTAAAAAAAGAATAATGCTAAATCAAATTAAGTAAATTATTATTTTTTTAAAAAGAATTTTAGGACCAGCAGTTAGCGTAATGGCTATGTCGCTGGACTCCCATGTAGTCGACCGCGGTTCGAGTCCCGGACCCGGTGGCTTAAACTCACACCGGGCATGTGTGCATGAGTGTCCAAGATCCCGAGAGGAGAATGGAGGAGAAGGGATTGCGGCGTGGCCATACCCCCTGAGAGGTAATTTCTCGCTTTCTGTCTCTCTCTGTCTCTCTGGCGAGTGCACGCGCCCTATAGCAAAAAAAACTCTCTCAAAAAAAATTTGTTTTTGACTCATGGGGTCAGTTGGTAGAACACTGCATATGCACCTTGACCCATATGGGAAGGCTCCTGGTGCATGTCCCCAGGCCTCCCTGAGCACACTAGGTGCACATGCACACCCACGATCCAGGTCGGCTGGGACTTGGGTGGATCCTGGCATGAGAACCCTGTTGGGGATGCCTGTTTCTCTGTCTCTTATGGAATGAATAAATAAACTTAAGAGGAAAAAAATCTTGACACAAATATCACCTCTCTAGTTAGCCTTCCATAGCTACTTTATTTAAAATTGTAACACAACTCACAACATTCCCTTCCTTGACTTCTCTCCATAACATTTCTTACTCACATAACCCACATTTTGCTCATTTTGTTATCCATGTAGTTCCCTCAGACTGCAAGCTCTGTAAGAGCAGGTTTTGCCTGCTTTGTGAGCTGCCATATCCTTGATGTTTACACCAGTGTTGGGACACAGTGAGCACTCAGTCAATATTTTTTGGAATAACACCATGAGCAGTGATAAAAAAATCAACTAAAGCTCAAGTTCAGACATGAGACAGGGGTGGGGTGGGATTTGGTTTTGATTGTCACTAACTGAAGCAACTTTGTAACTTCTCTGAGCCTCAGTGTCCTCATTTGTAAAGTGCTAACTACACTAAAGAATAATTATGATATCTGGGACCAGCAGTTAGCGTAATTGCTATGTTGCTGGACTCCCATGTAGTTGACTGCAGTTTGAGTCCCAGACCCGGTGGCTTAAACTCACACCGGGCGCATGTGCATGTGTGCCCAAGATCCTGAGAGGAGAAAGGAGGAGAAGGGATTGTGGTATGACCATCCCCCCTGGGGGGTGATTTCTCGCTTTCTGTCTCTCTTTCTGGCGAGCGCACACGCCCTATAGCAAAAACCTCTCCAAAATAATAATAATAATAATAATAATAATAATTACGATATCTATTTTATAGGACTACTATAAAGATTAAAGGAGAAAACGTATGTTGGGTCCTTGGCACAGTTCCCCAAAAAGAGTTAACCCCACCAGTTTCTCTGTTTTATTCATGGCAGAGAATGTGTGCATGTATGCACACACTGGGGGCATGGGGTGGGGGGCACCTTGATGGGATCTAGTCACGCTGCAGTCCCCTTCCTCCAGGCCCTCTCTTGTCAGAAAAGGGGGCACACACATGCACATCTGGCACGTTTCAGTCTGATTGGGCCGGGGAGGTGAAACTGCAGTCGGCCATGTGGCTTCCAGCACTACAGTCCAATATGCTACCCACTGAACGCCTGGCTTGGCCAGCATGGTACTTCTCACATTCTCAGATCTCTCAGACAGAGAGACGCTACCGTGAGAATACAGTGGCCACATGCAGCACAGTGCTACCTGGCAGGACTGCCTGCTCCTCCCTCCCGTTCCCAGCCCTCTCCGGAGCTAAGAACTCTGAAGTAGGTGAAACCAATTTTTGGCCCCTTCCTAGAGCCTCTGTAACTCCTCACCTTACTGCGTCCCTGCTTTGTTCCATTATAAGATCCCTCATTTCAGCCACTCATTCTGCTGAGATGCTAAGTGCACTTCAAGGGGCTACTTTAGCTCAGCTTAGGAGGAATCTGTGGACCTTGGAGCAGCCTCCCTCCAGAGGGGGTTTCTGCCTGAGCTGCTTCCCCACTCTCTGCCTCTACCAGCTCCTCTCCCCTTGTCCATCAGTACCCCAGGTCACCTCTCCACAGAGAGAGAGTGGAGACAACACTAGCATGGCCAACTCTAGCATTTTATTGATTCCAGAAATGGATCCACTAATGAAAGATGCCCAGCGGCTTTACACAGGGCCTTCATCATTGCTTCCCTTTTTCCCACCGTGCCAATATACTCGGTTGCTCCCTTTGGTTGTGGACGGCTGCCCTGCTGCTGGAATTCCTAGCACTGGGTCACTGCTTTATCTAACAACTATGTTTCTAATCCCACTTTGGCGCTGGTATAGGTCTAAACCTCTACATAGTAGAAGGAGCAAACCCTGGAGTCATCTACCAGGTTGAGGCCTTCGATCCTGAAGACACGAGCCGGAACATACCCCTCAGTGTAAGTCTCCTAGTCAAGGCCAAGAGCTGCTTGTCCATGGTGGCCCTGACACAGGAGCCTGGCGTCCTGAGTTTGGCGGGGTGGGTTTGGGCAGTGGCAGCGGGAGGAATACACCATCCATTTCCAAAACAAAGAATAGGGTTTGGGTGCACCAGGGAAGATGGCTCTGGAGACAGGCACCACAGGTTGGTCTTGTGGCTCTGTGTGATCGCAGACAGAGGTCTCAGTTCTTTTCGGGGTTTTTTTTTTTTGTGTTTTTTTTTTTAAGAACTATTTTATGTTATTAATTATTATTATTTAACTTGACCAGAGAGAGAGAAAAGGAGAGTAAGAAAGCAAGCCACCAGGTCCAAGACTCTAACTGTGGTCAGTCATGTGGGAATCCAGCACCTTCACCAACACGCCACCTGCTGGCCCCACAGATAAGTTCTTAACCTCTTTGGACTTCAACATCTATATCTGCAAAATGGGAAGATAATAAAAAGCACCACCTCAGAAGGGGGACTGTGAGTATTAAATACATGACGACATATAGCCACTTAGCCCAGTATCTGGCATATTCAAACTGTCTGGTATTTTTTAAATCTAAAAAACAAAAATCCATTTATATTATTCTAAAAGTAAGCATAAAATGTATACTCCAAACCCAGGAATTAGCATATCTTTTTCAAGTTGCTTGGAGCCAAGTTATTATTTTTTTTTTTTTAAGGAGCCCAGGAACCCTAGGCTATCTAGCAGAAGCATGGGTATTGGACATTGCTTCCCGGTTCAGTCGGAAACAGCTGATGTCTTGTCTCTCCTTTTTAATCAGTTTTCTTAATGGACTACTAGTGCAGCTAACCACTCAGAATCACCAACCCCCAAGTGAGGCCTCTTGGTTTTTGGGGGGTCCTAGGTGCCTCACCTCCTAGCTCTGCCCACCAACATGCTCAGTGCATATACCGCAGTGGGGCAGCCCAGATGGGAGAGAAAAATAAACCTAATCCCACTGACTAACCTTGGAACAGACAACGCTCCTGCCAACCTGCCTACCAGAGAAGAGAATGCTTAAAATATGACAGTTGGGGGGCCGGCAGGTGACATGGTGGTTAAAGGTGCTAGATTCCCATATGGCTGACTGTGGTTCGAGTCCTGGACCTGACAGCTTGCTTTCTCACTTTCCCTTTCTCTCTCTCTCTGGCCAAATTTAAAAAAATAATAATAATAATAACAAATGGAATTAAATAAATAAATAATAATTTAAAAAAAGAAATATGACAGTTGGGCAGTTGGTAACAGCAGGAGGCTGTTTCTACTGTTTGCTACATTATTTACAGCTTTAACAGGATTTTTCTTTTTTCCTTCTTTTCATTAAAAAAAAAAAAAAAAATTGCCAGGGGCATGTGTGCTCACCAGAGAGACAGAGAAAGTGAGAACGTGAGAAAGCATCATGGGGCCTGGTCACATTGCAATTCCATCTCCTCCATTTGTCCCTCCTTTCTGGACTTTCGTAATGTGTGCACACATACTCATGTATGCACACACATGCCTGAGTTGTCTTTCATGCCACAGAGTCTGCGACTCTTAACTGCATGGTTGATCACCTAGAATCCAGCCGCTTTAAACACCACGCCACAGGCTGGCCCCAGGACAGCTTTTTCTAAGAGGAGGAAGTGAGCCTTGGGAATAAACTCCAGAATCAATATATAGTCCAATAAGATTGCTGGATTCATCTTAAAGTTAGAAAATAGTGTGCTTTTACTAGAAGATGATCCTTCTGTCCAAAAAAATAAAAATGCATTTATTCATTTATTCACTCACTCATTCAAGATTCATCCATATCAATCTTTGTATAAATAAGTGAATAAACATGCAAACACTTAATGGGTGTCTACAATGTGCTAGGACCAATACTAAGTGCAGTCTCACTAATAACCCATTTGTGATATCCAATAGGAATGTGCTTGTCTGTGAATAACAGAAAATCTAACCATAGTGGTAGACATGGGACTTTTTCCCTCCTATAATAATGAGTCTAGAGGCAGGCAGTCTAGAGCTGGTGTAGCTGCTACCATCAGGATCAAGGGGTCTCCCTATTTTTTTTTTTTTTTTTTTTTTGAGAGGTTTTTGCTATAGGGCGCGTGCGCTCGCATCACCCCCCAGGGGGGATGGTCATGCCGCAATCCCTTCTCCTCCATTCTCCTCTCGGGATCTTGGGCACGCACGCACACGCGCCCGGCGTGAGTTGTAAGCCACCGGGTCCGAGACGCGAACCGTGGTCGACTACGTGGGAGTCCAGCGACATAGCCATTACGCTAACTGCTGGTTCCCCTCCCTATATTTTTGCTCTTCCATACAGAGTACGTTTGTGGTTTTGCCCTCTTTTTCTAGTTTTATTACTGCAATATTTTACTTATACTCCCAGGCAGAATAAAGGAAGAAGGAAGCAGAAAAGCGTCCAGGGTAAAAGAGGCAGGTGAGGCCTGTCTGTTCTTTTAGGCAAGCAAACTAAAACTCTCCTGGCAGCCCAACCTGGAGGACTTCCACTACTTCTCACTGGCCACAACTGTGTCCTAGAACCATCACTGCAATGAAAGTGACTGGGGAAAAGGGATTCTGGATGGAAATTAGATTAGCAACCCAAAACACAGTGCCTCGTTTATATAGTTTGCTTGTTTTAACATTTACTAATCCGGGGCCAGCAGGCAGCGTGGTGGTGAAGGGTGCTGGCCGACCAAGGCCGACATGGCTGACCAAGTTTCAAGTTCCGAACTGGGCAGCTTGCTGTCTCACTTTCCTTCCCTCTTTCTCTCTCACACTCTGTCTCTCTCTGGTCAAATTAAATAAATAAATAAAATAAAATAAAATAATCTTTAAAAAGTAAAAGAAAACATAATCTACTACGTACTAGGCATTCTACAGTATTAGATACTTGGATGAGTAAGATGCATTTACCTGGGCCAGCTAGTGGCACAGTAGTTAAGGTGGCTGGATCCAACATGGCTGACTGTGCAGTTCAAGTCTTGGACTGGGTGGCTTGAAAAACTTACCAGGTGTATGGGAACCAGCAGTTAGCGTAATGGCTATGTTGCTGGACTCCCACGTAGTCGACTGCGGTTTGCGTCCCAGACCCGGTGGCTTAGAACTCACGCCGGGCGCGTGTGCGTGCGTGCCCAAGATCCCGAGACGAGAATGGAGGAGAAGGGATTGCAGCGTGACCATCCCCCTGGGGGGGTGATTTCTCGCTTTCTGTCTCTATGTCTCTCTCTGTCTGTCTGGCGAGCGCACGCACCCTATAGCAAAAACCTCTCAAAAAAAAAAAAAAAAAATACCAGGTGTGTACTGTGTGCATGTCCCAAATCCCAGGTGAATGGAGGAGATGGGATTGCAGTGTGGTCATCCCCCTAGGGGTATAATCTCTCTCTCTCTTTCTTTGGCAAGTTCACATACCCTAAGGCAAAACTTATTTAAAAAAAAAAAAAAAGACACATTTACCTCAAGAAATTTACTATCTGGATGGGAGTCACTGATGTGTAAGGGAGAAAAGTAACATCTTCTCTTACCTATCACAAGGTTCAAAGATGACACTTAGAATAAAAGATGAATTAATAAGAGAAGCACAAAACAAATTCATTTAAGAAAGTCTACGTGACCCAGGAATCTCAGAAATGAACATCCAAAATCCTAGGGAAAGCTGTATGTTTTTATGCTTAGGTTAGACGAAGAATGGTCCATCATAGGAGTCTGATTGGACAAGAAGGGGATCTGACCTGAAGGTAATGAGCTGGGGGAACTTAGCAAGGCTCCTTTGTTCAGAATCTTCTCGGCCTTCAGATATAGGGCAGGATACATCTGGAATGAGGATCTTTTGACTTTTAAGCAAGGTAAGTCAGAGAATTCCTCTCTGACTATGCTTCAGGAGAGAAAAGTGGAAAATGGCTAGAATGACCTTCCTGTTTCTGTGGTTTTCTCATTTGCCGTGGTGCCATATTTAGGGGGTCTTGTGTTCTAAGCCCAACACATGCATATATCAGAGAATTAAAACTAACACGATGATTACTGTAACGTTTATACAAGATACAGTACAGGCAAAGTAAAAAGAATCTTAGTTGTGAAGACAAATATTTACTTTTAAATATACATTTTTAATATATCACTCCAAATGACGCAGCTAGAATAAGGTCATGGCCTCTTTAAAAACACCTCAGGGATCAGGCTGTTACCCTTTCAGAGGAAGGGAAGCAGCCCAGGTGGGAAGCAATTGCAGCAGGTGTTGCTCCCTTTCAAAATATGGAGTGCCATCAAAAGGGTTCTGAGAGCAGCTGCAGGGGATTGGAACCGGATGGCTGGAACTGTGGCTTCTGCAGTGAGTTGGGGGTTGTTTAGGGAGGGGGTACTCAGAGTTGCAGCAGGAAGTGTTAATGAAGCATTTAACACCTGTGCTGGAGCTAGCGGTTGCACAGAAAGTCAACAGCCAGCCTGCAGGAGCAGTGAACATAACCTGGAAGGAAACTTTCTCAGACTAGAAAAAAGTAATAACAGTTTAGGAAGTAACATATTATGGCCTTTGTACCGAGACATTTTATTCTAGGCTCCTGGGGCCACTAAATGACATATTTTGCTTTGCAAAAGTAGGGAGAAAATAGGTTAATTTGCTATTTGACCAAGCCTGTGCTTCTCAACCTTAGCTATAAATTGAAACCACTGGGAGAACTTTAAAAAACATAGATGTCTGGGTCCTAGCCTCCAAGTCTAATGTGATTGGCCGGGTGTATGGTCAGGGTGTCAGGACTGTAAAGCTTGCAGGTGATCCAATGGAAGGCCAGCATTGAAAACTCTCCATTAAAACGCTGTCTCCCAGGGACCACCAGATGGCAACGGTTATGTCACTGGACTCCCACATAGTCGACCGACCGTGGTTCAAGTCCCAGAGACTTAAAACTCATAGTAGGGGGCCAGAAGGTGGCATGGTGGCTAAGGGTGCTGGATTCCCATATGGTCAGCCACAGTTCAAATCCCAGACCTCGTGGCTTGCTTTCTCATTTTCCCTTTCTCTCTCTCTGTCTGGTCAAATTAAAAAATAATAGTAATAACAAATGGAATTAATAAAAATAAATCATTCTTTTTAAAAAAAAAATATCATGCTGGGTGTATGTGCATGCATGCACAAGATCCCAAGAAGAGAATGGAGAAGGGATTGCGGCATGGTCATCCACTGGGGTGTGATTTCTCGCTTTCTGTCTTTCTGTCTCTCTTGTGAGCACATGCACCCTACAGCAAAAAAACTCCATTAAAAAAAAAAAAGAGAGAGAGAGACACTGTCTCCCAAATATCTCAAGTTCTTCTCTTGCAGACTCCATGGATCTGGGTTCAGTCTGGGAATCTGCATATTTGCCAAATACCCCTGGTGATTCTTCTGTTCAGAAAGGCTGGGAACACGGGTCTATGAATGTTTCTCAGAGTATGTTTAGGCATGAGAACATATTAGGCTGCTTTTAAAAATGCAGATTCCTAGACTGTGCAGGAGAATGCTACATTAGAACACAAACTTCCAGGGGCCAGCAAGTGGCCTAGTGGTTTGGATACTGGACTCCCACATGGCTAACACCACCATTCAAGTCTCAGACCTGGCGACTTGATTTCTCACTTTATCTCTCTCTCTCTCTCACCTCTCTCTGCTTCTCTCTGGTGAGTGCTTATATCAAATAAATAATAATAATAAATAAAATTAAATAAATGATTCTTACTTTAAGAGAAGAACTCAAGGGGCCTGCAGGTGGCGTGGTGGTTAAAGGCGCTGGACTCCCACATGGCCGACCATGGTATGAGTCCCAGACCTGGCAGCTTGCTTTCTCTCTCTCTCTCTGTCTCTCTCTGTGTCTCTCTCTGGTCAAAATTGAAGAATAACAATAATAAGTATATTTTTAAATTTTATTTAAAAACACACACACACAAACTTCCAGGTGATTCTAATGTCCATTACACATCAAGAATCGCAGAACTGGGACCAGCAGTTAGCATAATGGCTATGTCGCTGGACTCCCACGTAGTCGACCACGGTTCGAGTCCCGGACCCGGCGGCTTAAACTCACGCCGGGCGCGTGTGCGTGCGTGCCCAAGATCCCGAGAGGAGAATGGAGGAGAAGGGATTGCGGCGTGGCCATCCCCCCTGGGGGGTGATTTCCTGCTTTCTATCTCTCTGTCTCTCTCTGTCTGTCTGGCGAGCGCACGCGCCCTATAGCAAAAACCTCTCCAAAAAAAAGAAAAAAAAAAAGAAAGAATCGCAGAACTGAACAAACAAGGATGAGTTTAATAAAATACCAAAGCACATGCTTAAAGTGACCTAGGCTTAGCTAGTGCCTGTGCTCTTAGCTGGTGGGCTCCACCAGTCACCTTGCTGGTGACAATAAACAGAAAACAAAGGATAAAAGATAAGGTTTTTTTTTAGGGAGATTTTTGCTATAGGGCATATACGCTTGCCAGAGAGACAGAGAAGGACATAGAGAAAGAAAGCGAGAAATCACCCCCCAGGGGGGATGGCCGCAATCCCATCTCCTCCATTCTCCTCTCAGGATCTTGGGCATGCACACACATGTGCCCGGTGTGAGTTTAAGCCACCGGATCTGGGACTTGAACCACGGTCGACTATATGGGCGTCCAGTAACATAGCCATTACACCATCTACTGGTCCCAAAAGATGAATTTTAAAAATAGCCATAGACACATACTGAAATCCCAATTGCTTTAAAATGAAAAATTCTACAACTCTTATCTAGCTTAATGACGTGAAACTGCATCACCAATCATGTAAAGTAGGGGCTAACTTAGAAACTAATGGTATCTGCTCCCTCCTTTTTAACAAAACTTCAAAAGCATATGGTTAAAGGCCAGCAGGTGGCGTGGACTCCCACATGGTCAACAATGCTTAGAGTCTTGGACCCTGTGGCTTCAAAATCATGCCCAGCATGTGTGTACGCGTGCCCAAAATCCCAGGAGGGGAATGGAGGAAAAGGGATTGTGGCATGACCATCCCCACTGGGGGGCTGACTTCCCACTTTCCCTCTTTCTGTCTCTCTGGCGCACACATGCACCCTATCGCAAAATAAAAATGTATATAGTTGTACCAACACTATTAAAATATTGGACCAGTACTGGGGCCAGCAGGTGGCCTGGTGGCTAAAGTGCTGAACTCTCACATAGCGAACCATCGTTTGAGTCTGGATCTGGCAGCTTGATTTCTCATTTTCCTTCTCTCTCTGTCTGTCTCTCTCTCTCTCTCCTTCTCTCCCTCATAAGCACGTGTGCCCTATAGCAAATTAAATAGTAATAATAATGATAAATAAAATTAAATAAATAAATAATTTTTTGAAAAAATATATTGGACCAGTACTGTCCAATAGAGCCATAATCTGCCAGATATGAGTGCTGCATGTATAATTTTAAATGTTCCAGTTGCCACATCAAAAAGCAAAAACAGGGACCAGCAGATGGTTAGGACGCTGGACTTCCATGTAGTCGACCACAAGTTTGAGTCCTGGACCTGTCAGTTTCAAACTCACACCAGGTACATGTGCATGCGTGCCCAAGATCCTGAGAAGAGAAGAGGAAAAGGGATTGTAGTGTGGTCATCCCCACTGGGGAGTGATATCTCATTTTCTGTCTCTGTTTCTCTGGCAAGTGCATGCGCCCTATAGCAAAAGTCTCTATCTCAAAAAAGCAAAAACAGGGCTCAGGCCAACTGATGATGCAGTGGTTAGGGTGGCTGCCCAGATGGCCAGCTGCACAGTTTGAGTCCTGGACCTGGCTGCTTGAAAAACACGCTGGGCATGTTTGTTTACACCCAAAATCCAAAGAAGAGAATGGAGGAGAAGGGATCCTGGCATGGCTGTTCCCCCTGGAGGGAGCTTTCTCACTTTTCCTATCTCTCTGTTGCACTTCAGTGAGGGCACACATGCTATGACAGATTGAAAAAAAAGTAAAAATTGGGCTGGTTCCATGGCGCAAAAGGAATGTGCTATTCGAGGGAAGCTGATTCCACATGCCATCTGTGGTTTGAATCTCCAGTCTGTCAACTTGAAACACACAGGGTCTGCAGCACAAGTGCCCGATATCCAATGGACTGGAGGACTAGAGGAAGGACTGGAGGACTGTGTCAGGACCAGGCTCTATCGGGGGTACTTTTCTCTCTGTCTCCGTCTCTCATGCATATGCACACACACTCTATCATAAGCCAAGAGCTAAAAAAGTAAAAACAAAACAAAACAATATACAACAAAACAGATGAAGTGAATTCAGGTATGTCCAAAACATCATCACCGTGACAGAGTATAAACATAAAACGAGTAATGATGCTTTTACCTTCTTTTTTTCATACCAAGTCTTCAAATGCAGTATTATTTCACACCTATCATTCTCCTCCAATTAGGACAGCCACATTTGAATACTCAATAGTCGCACATACTTGAGGCTATTGGCTTAAGGCTTAGATCTAGCATCAGACCCTCCCCGGGCACCTTCTGTGCTGTGCAAGGGCTCAGGGTATGTGTCAATCATGGGCTCAGAACAGAAAGAAGAGTGGGCTGATCTGTATGTGAATAATCATATCTGCTGTCATTTCTTCTCAGATACCCCCCTCACCCACCCCTTCACCTGCCGAAGGAGGCTCTGTGAGACCCACTCTCCGCCCACACTCAACCCCCACACTCCCTCCTTCCCCCTCTGCTTGGAAATGGCCACTGTGACTGCAACAGAGCCTCCTCGGAGACTCTGAGGACGTTAATCAGTTTCGCAGCTGGAGGCAAAGTGATCTAGTGCAGCAATTCCTCCATTAAGGGGCTTTCTCTTGGCCCTTCCATTAAGGAAGGACTTTTGCATAAAATGAAATGTGCTCTGTCTTCGCCAGGGCAGACAAAGGACTAAATTAAGAGAGCAATAACCTTGCTACTAGCCGGGCAACTGGGAGGGCAACAGGAAGTAATTCTCTCATTCCTTCTTGCTCATGGCTCTGGGAAGGGGCAGCCAGTTGTGCCTTTTGGTATTCCTGGGAATAAAGCAATGGTCACGTGCTGACCCAGGCCCTTCTATGGGTCCTAGTGATGCCAGAATGGGCAGGGATGCTCACTCAGGAGGGCCAGAAATCAGGACCTTGTCCCTCACTCATTGAGGCCAACACCGGGGAGAGAGCAGACTGGAATCCATAACCATCTCCACCACCCTGGACAAGAAACAAGACTTAGGTGGGGAAGAGATCAACGTGAGGTACAACAAAGGGCACGTTACTCAGTCTAGGGGCAGAATCACAAGGGGACCTAATAATGACAGGGGGAGCTTCAGAGGCAGTTTCTGTTCCAGGCATGTGGGGGAGAATTACCAGTTTCAGTTCTCCACAAGGGGCTTAAAGATAAGCAATAATTAACAAGTCAGCAGAAGCTGAATGGAGTCAGTCAAGACAACTCTTAGATGCCAGTTTAGAAGCTGTGAGGATCTGAGTGTTGGTCTTGCAATACTTGAGCTGATAAACTCTTAGCCTGCCTTATGGGAGGGGCTGGTGGAGTCTTTCACTTCCCTATGGCCACAGCCCTATGTCTGTAAAGACAAAACTTAAATAATAAAACATAAAATAAATAATTTTGAAAGAAAAAAGGCTCAGGAAGGTTTTATTTTGTTTTTTTTTTTTTGTTTTTTTTTTAGGAAGGTTTTTATTAACACTCATTAGTTAAGCAGTATGCTTCATCTATTGTGAGGAAGGTAAAAGATTAGGTTCTGTAACAGCCATTGTGAAGTAAAAGAAGTTAAGGACTGATGTCCCTCAGGTTTACTCAATTAAGATGGACTCCAGTGTTAAGTATAATATGGCCACTTTGGTTCTCTTGTGGCTTGATTCTGCTAGCTGGGTGGCACTTTCCAGGTCCCTTGAGGGACCTTCTCTGTATAGAGAAGGGAATGGAGGCCTTTGCCTGGGCCAGTTAACTTCAGTGAGGACTGGGGTCTTCAAACCCAATGTCTGCTCAACCCTTTAGCTTGTTCCAGAAAATTCTGCCATTGATGTTCTGCCTTTCCTGAGTGACAGCACCCCCCCCCCCCACACACACACACACACTTCTCCCCCATATTCATTCAGCTCCCCCAGAACCTACTTACTAACTCAGGAGCCATAACCGAATAGTTTAGCAAAAGATGTTGTACTCAAGGTTTTTGTTAAAATGCTCATACAAGAACAAAGCAACCATTTCCACTCCAAGTACACAGCCATGTCTGTGTTTGTACATGGGGAGAGACACTCTCCAACAGACAAGATCATTATCTTTAAGATTAGGAGGCTTCACCCTGCGGCACAGAACACAGGCTGATAATGTAAAAAGAATGATGGAATGTGAGGGGATCGAAGGCACAGCTTTATCAGTAAACAATTAGATTATTAAAAGCATTTGCATTTATCAACGTGTATCTTCTAAAAAAGATTCAAATACTTGCCTATAATGCACTTAACTCATTTTCATAACAGTAAGAGTTAAGAACTTGGGTGGGGAGTTTTTATTTTTTATTTTTTTTGAAAGAGACTGTGGGCTCATAGGAGAGATAGAAAGTGAGAAATCACCTCTCCTGGGGGGGATGACCCTGTCATAATCTTTTTTTCTCCATTCTCCTCCTAGGATTTTGGGCACACACACACACACACACACACGGACCCAGCATGAGTTTCAAGCCACCAGGTCTGGGACAGCGGTTGGCCACGCAGGAGTCCTGCATCCCAACCAGTACGCTACCTGCTGGCCTGGGTGGGAAATTTTTAAATGATACTTTTTCTTTCTCCTAGACACCCTTCCCTCCCTCCTCCCACACCTCCCACCTCTGAACTGAGATGGGGGTGGAAATGGGGGGAAAGTGAGAGAGGAATTGAGGCTTTTACAAAAATACTCAACTTTGGGACCAGCAGGTGGTGTGGTGGTTAAGGTGCTGGACACTCCCACATGGCTGACCACGATTTGAGTCCTGGACCTGGTGGCTTGCTTTCCCACTCCCCCCACCCCCAACCTCTCTCTGATCAAATTAAAATAGGTGAATGTATAAATAAAATTAAATAAATAATTATTTTTTAAAAATTCCGCTTAAACCAAAAAATCTAATAGGGATGTGCCATCATGTTTGTAACTTGCCACACCCAGCTGGAAGATTAAGCTGTGTGTTGTTGGCATAGGTTTGGTTGTGATGTCACTGGCATTCTCTGGACTTGGAAAGAAGTGAGGGTCCCTACTTCTCTCTGGAAACTTGATCTAGGGTGGCCCATAAGTTGATCTCTCTGTTCTATGAGGCAGAGGCAGAATTTTCTTTAGGTTTTTGTCAAAGGGGCATGTGCTCGCTGGAGAGAGACAGAGAGCAAGAAAGTGAGAATTTACCCTCTGGGGGTATGACCACACCACAATCCATTTTCCTTTGGGATATTGGGCATGTATGCACATGCACCTGGTATGATTTTCAAACCACTGGGTCTGGAACTTGAACCGCAGACAGCATGTGTGAATCCAATGCCTTAACCATCATGTCACCCGCTGTCCTCTCCCCCAGGCTGAATTCTTGCTGATTGTTTTCAGTGAAAGCCAGAAAACAACCAAAGGCTGCAAAAGTGGCAGGCTGAATCATGGGCCTGTGGCTCTGACGACAGTGAGGGGGACCAGCCCGAGGCAGCATGTCCCTCCCAGCCCCCCAGGAGCCTGACCTTTCAGGAAACTGGGCCAGCTTCCTCTCACCTTTCTTCCTCCCTCTACCAAAAGCACAATAAAGGGTGAATGGGGCAGGAAGGATGGCTTGTTTGTTTTCCCAACTGCAGCTTTTGTGTCTGAGAGCAAACTGTAGCTGCATAGGGGCTGCAAATAGAGAAACCTGGGGGGTGGTAAAGGAATATTCCCAGCGGGAAACCCGAGAGCTTGTCTGACAAGCATTTGTTAACTGAATTGATCTGATTACTCAGGACTTTTCTTAGCCAGTACTGGGGCAGAGAGGGGCTGCAGTTGCTTTTTATTCTATTTAATTTCTGTTTTCCAAGAATGAATATCAAGGGAGCAGCTTTGATTAAACATGCCTTTAAAAAGGGGGAGAGAATGCCAGGTTTTACAGAAAGCCTTACTGAGTTGCTGGCAAATGGCCACATGACACAATATTTTTAGTCTGTGGATATTATCTCCTTTTCTAAGCACAAAACTGCTATTCCCATTAACACAGCTCATAGGTTCAAGGAAAAAAGAAATTAGCTTGGTGCTAAAAGAAAAAAATATGTATTAAGATTTCAGGAAACCAGTCTCTTAATACAAAAAAAACTTTAAAAAATTCTTATATCTCTTGTTCTAGAGTTCTCTACACCCTGCAATGGGTTCTCTTTTTAATTTTTTTTTCCTTTTCCATACAAGTTGTTGAGACTGTAGACCAAAATGGAGATTTCACTGCCAAGTCTAGTACTACCATTTAAAAAAGATGTTTGGCATGATTTTTGTTGTTATTGCTTCTTTTTTAAGATTATCTTTAAAAATTTTATTTTGCTTATATGGCATATACACTCACAGTAGGGGGGTTGGGGATGGGGACACCCCCCCCCAGGAGAGATGACCACACTCAGTCCCTTCTCCTCCTTTCTCCTCTTAGGCATGAAGGCACATGCACTTGGTATGTTTTTCAAGTAGCTGGGTCTGGGACTTGAACCTCACAATCGGGTCATGTGGGAGCTTAACTACCAGGCCACTGGCTATTTTAAGATTCTCTAAGGTGGGAATGATGGTCTCATCTAGATGGGACATGAGCAAGAAGGAAAAGCCCAATATTTAGTAGTCAACAAAAAAAAATGTTTTAAAAGAATTACTGTGGGACCAGCAGTTAGCATAATGGCTATGTTGCTGGACTCCCATGTAGTCGACCACGGTTCAAGTCCCAGACCCAGTGGCTTGAAACTCACACCGGGCGTGTGTGCATGCGTGCCCAAGATCCCAAGAGAAGAATAGAGGAGAGGGGATTGCGGTGTGGCCATCCCCTCTGGGGGGGTGATTTCTCGCTTTCTGTCTCTCTGTCTCTCTCTGTCTGTCTGGCGAGTGCATGTGCCCTATAGCAAAAACCTCTCCAAAAAATAAATAATAATAATTACTGTATTTAACTTTATTTATTTACTTATTTATTTTAATTTGACCAGAGAGGGACAGAGCAAGAGAGAGACAGAGAGAGAGGGAAAGTGAGAAAGCAAGCCGCCAAGTTCAGGACTTAAACCACAGTCAGGTATGTGGCAGTACAGCACTCTTAACTACCACGCCACCTGTCAGCCCCAACATTCAGAAAATATTTATCGAGCATATATTCCGTGCTGGTCTAATATATACCGGGGATATTACACTGGATAAAATGAAGCCATTTTTCCCTCATGGATCTTAACACTTCTGGGCCAGAAAATGTAGTTAACATTTATCAAGGGCGTACCAAGTGCCAGACACTGCTCCACTACTTTAGATGATAATGCCATAGGACATGCCATATTATGACTATTACTCTTTGCACAACTCACATGTGTGAAAAATTGTGGAACCAGGATTCAAATCCAGACAGTCTAGATCCAGAATCACCAAACATTACTCCATAGTTCATGACTCCTAAATTCCAGAGGGGTCCAAAAGTCCACTTTCTCTGTTTCTATCATAGCCTATATTTTTCCATCTAAAGTATCTATCACACAGGGGCGAGCAAGTGGTGTGGTGGTTAAGGCCGCTGGACTCCCACATGACAGACCGTGGTTCTAGTCCTGGACCTGGAAGCTTGCTTTCTCACTCGCTCTCGCTCTCACTCTCACTCTCGCTCTCACTCTCGCTCTCGCTCTCTCGCTCTGTCCCTCTCTGGTCAAGTTAAAATAAATAAATAAAGTTAAATAAGATAATTCTTTTTTTTAAAAAAAGTGTCTCTCCCACATCTTTGTCTGTTTTCCAGTTAACAATAAGTTTTTGGAGGGCCAGGGCTGTCCATCATCTCTATATCCCAGGGCCTTACACTACTTAAGACCAACAAGCACTGGGGACTTATCTCTTAGAACATTTCAAAACACATGTGGAAAAACATCTTGATTCAGGTGCACAGAGTAAATGCCCCCCATAAGTCTCTCAAATTCTATCATTCTAACACCTCCAGGTTTGGCCTCTGATTTATGGATAGATGAGGCTTTTCTGTGGGAAAGGCTCTGCTCAAAGACATAAGGCTATCAGGGCCAGTAGGTGGCATGGTGGTTAAGGTGCTGGACTCCCACATGGCCAGCCATTATTCAAGTCTTGGATCTGGCAGCTTGAAAATCACGCCAAGCATATGTGTATGCATGCCTAAATTCTAAGAAGAGAACGGAGGGAAAGGGACTGTGGTATAGCCATACCCCCCAGTGGGTTGGGGGGCATTCTCACTTTCCCTCTCTCTTACTTGCCCAATAGCAAAATCCTAAAAAAAAAAAAAAAAAAAAAAAAAAAAAAAAAAAAAAAAAAAAAAAAAAAAAAAAAGCACAGGGCTAGGCTTTATGCAGGCAGCTACAGGCCTAGGCCTAGGCAACTGCTGCTTTGGCAGTGAACTGGAGAGCTGGTGGGGGACTTGGGCTTTAAACATCATGCCTTGGAGTGTTGTCAAGGTGCTTAATACTATTTGGGGGGCTGGTAGGATGTTCCTTGGCATTGTCCAAATATCCTCTCTTAAAAATAGACATAAAATGCCTAAATGACCAGCAAATGACTTAGTAAAATAAATTCCTACAGTAGAAGGCTGTGCTTCATTAACAAACCAGGCTATAAAATAAGATTTAAGAAGATGGGGAAATGCTCAAGATATAAATGAGTAAAATGAGGTAATTTGGATTAGAACATCATTTCAACTTTTGGAAGGTATATATTCACACAAAACATCAAAATGATGACTGTTAACTGGTGACTTAGATTTAGTTGTTTATACTTTTGTCTTTCTCCATTTTTGTATTAAAAAATGTTCATTACAACTGGAAAAACATTATCAAATAATAAACAGAAAGTAAACACTTTAAAAAATGGTTTAAAAACCTTATATTGGCCACGAAGGAGCCCTCTAATGTATTTTCTGTGCACTCTCTCTTCCTTCACTGGGAGCTCAGCAGTGATCACAACACAGCAAGTCTCCGGGTTGGAAACTTTGGCCGTTGTTTCCTTTGATGCTAGACTTCAGGGGCTGTGGCTCTGGTTACAGAATCTCTACTGATTATCTGATCCAGAGATCTAAGGCCCTGAGGACAGATCATCCCTCATCCTAGCAGGAAATAATGAAGCCTTCTAACCTTAAAGCCCTTTGGAACAAATGGATATAAACATGTAAGTCTCTAGGCTTACTGGAGCCCCTTGTATTTTACAGTGTGCATCTCGCTTAATCCTCACAATAAAATGAAGGAGCAATTGGTGGCATCATCTTTATATAGGCAAGAAAGGGGGCTTGTCCCAGATCTTGGGTGAAGACTAAGACTTGAACTCAGCTCTTCTGATCCAGGGCCTTCCCCAGCCTCCTTGACTGCACCAGGGCAGCTAGGAAGCAACCTTATGAGCACCTTGGGTGGCACAGGCACATTCTCCTGTGGGCTGGCTCTTAGTGGGCTGTACAAAATAAGCCTGTGAGTCCCCATAGGACCTGGTGGTTCTGGGCCGGGTTATCTTCAAGAGAGCTGAGATGAGTTAGGAACCAAGGGACAAAGACTCACAACTACCCAGAAATGTGGGAAGGACTTTACCAGTGGCTAAAACCTGGGATAAGATTTAAAAATAGCTCTTCTGCATCCCTAAATAAATTCCAACCTGATCTTAGCTCTGCTACGTTTCATTTCTCCCTCTTATTTGTCTCTTCCCCTTGTTCCTTCCATATAAATACAATTCAATAAATAATTCTTAAAAATAAAAAAATGTGGGTTAAAGCCCAGACATAGAGCCAAAGCTAGAAGTTCTCTAGAAGCAGAAGTGAGAACACAGTCATAGGGATAGGAGATCGGACTCAGAAGCAAAACCTTTCTGGACAAGGATTATGCTTTCTCTAATTAAAGCAGGATCGAGTGACCAGCTTCTCAGGGTATGAGAAGGGCCAGCTACTCAGACCAACAGATCCAGAACCTTCTTGATTTAAGAGTCATTCAGGGGCCGGCAGGTGGAGCAGTGGTTAAGGTGCTGGATTCCCACATAGCTAACCGCGGTTTGAGTTCTGGACCTGGTGGCTTGCTTCCTCACTCTCCTTTTCTCTCTCTGCTCAGAATTAAAAATAATAACAACAAATAAAATAAATAATTCTTAAAAAAAAAAAAAAGAAAGAAAGAGAGCCATTCAGTTTGAGAACTGCTCGTGTGACCCTCATCCTAATGCATCAAGAATATTCCATGGGGCCCAGTGATAGTGCATACTGCCAAGACTGCTCTGTAGGCTGGGAACACAATGAGAAGCCTGGGTTTGATTCCTGGTCTAATCTAAAGGTTGGGCATGACAGCATGCACCTGTAATCCCAGTGACTTGGGGCAGAAGGACAGTCAGCTAGGCGACATAGTGAGACCCTGTCTAAAACAGAGCTGGGCATGGTGGCGCGTCTGCAGGCGTAACCGGAAGGTTGAGGTAGGAGCAAACCTGGTAAGACCCAGTCTTAAATAATAATGATAATAATAATAATAATAAGGAAACGGTCCATGGGCAAGGAATATAGCATGGGAACTGAACAAACACACCCTCGGGGGAGGGCGAGTGTACAGGCCTGCTGACTCTATCACACCATTCCTCTTGTTTTGCAGTATTTCCTGATTTCTTCCCCAAGCAGCTTCACAATGTCTCCTAACGGTACCATCTTCTCCACAACCGAACTGGACTTTGAAGCAGGACCCACCAGGTAGCCTGACCAGTGACCTTGCTTGAAGTCCCGCTTACCTGAGTTAAAGACAAGCGCCATGGTGCAACCTGAGGGGGCGGAGGCCGAGGGTCTGCTGCCTGGCTGTAAGTGCAGGGGTAGCAAACCCCGGAGAGGAAGGAGGACGAGGTCAGTGACCCAGAGGGCCTCTTTCCCACCCCAAAACTGCCTCTCGGGAGAGCCAGAACACAGATGTGGCCAGGGTGCCGACTGTCAGCAGCGCTGTCCAGCGGCCTGTCCCAGCTAGGGCACATGGGCGCGCACGCCGCCAGGTGGGCGCGCACGCCCGAAGGGAGGCCAGGTTCGAGGACAACGCGCAGGCCTCAGGGTGACGCTGCGCCGCTCCGGGCTCTGGTTTCCCCGTGAGCAAGTAGAGGCGGTGAGGCACCGGGAGGTGGAGTGCACGTGGCTGGCAGCAGCAGGCCGGCCAGCGTGGTGGCCTTGATTTTAGCAACAGGGTGTGCAGTGGGGAGGGGCGTGGAGATGGGGAGAGGGGGCACGTGACACCTCCCCCTCCCTGCCCCCAGCCCGCGCCTCCTACACCATTTGAGGTGGGGCCAGCACAGCTTGATTCTCGCTCTTGGCATGCTCCCCTGACAGTTTTCACCTCACCATGGAAGTGAGGGACAGCGGGGGTCTCCAAGCCTCCACCGTGCTCCAAGTGAACGTCGTGAACCTCAACGATGAGACCCCGCGCTTTACCAGGTAGGCCTGAGTGCAGGCAGTGCCTCTGCAGCAGAGCCTCCCCCGATGCTTAAAGGATGACCACGGGGAGAGACAGGAGGGAGGAGATCCGCAGTGTCCTTTGTCTGGGCCTCTGGACTTGGGTGTTCTACTCTGCACCCCACCTGCCCTTCACAGGCATCGTGGACCTACATGGTGAAAGCCCCCTCCCTATACGATGCCCTGGTGCAGCTTGCCACTGCAATTGTGCATGTGTAGATATTAATATAAGACAGGCACTTTTCAATAGTGATTTTTTAAAGAATTATTTTATTTATTATTTTTTAATTTGCTATAGAGCACGTACACTCACTAGAGCAAGACAAAGAGAGAGAGAAAGTGAAAAAACAAGCGTCCCGTCTGAAATTCTGGGACTCCAACTGCAGTGGGCCATGTGGAAGCCCAGCACTTTAACCACCATGCCACGTGCTGGCTCCGATGCAGGCACTTTTCCAATAAAGTGCTCCACATTAATAATATCAGAATCTTAGACCTCATATGGCCAGCCAAGACTCTGTAAGCCCTGCTTGTCTTTAGAGTGTCGTCCGCAGTGTAAGAGGGCTGTTTTACTGGTGCTTAAGGCGCCTGCCCCCTGCTGGGTGTTCCAGTTTCTTCCTGCCAAGGTGGGTTCAGAAAAGGGATCCTGCCTTGTGTAACTCCCACTGCAGCAAAGGAAGGTGAGTCAAAGGACACCCTGTGGGAATGCCTGGACCATCCCAGGCACGCAGGGGATACCAGAGTCTCTTGTAGATAGGGATTTAGGAGAGGATGGGATTCTGAGCTAGCAAATGTCCCTCCATACAGCTTGGCTCACAGATTGCCTGCCCCTGTTCCAGAATTGGGCTCAAGAGCCAGCCACAAGGAAATGGCAAAAATCACCTGCCGGGGGGCAATTGCATTCATACCTGTGAATAAATTCAGCACAAGATACTCTACCAACAAAAAGTCATTAAGATACACTTATTAATGGTTAATTTAAAAAATATATAAAAAGGGGGCCAGCAGGTGGCATGGTAGTTGAGAGCACTGGACTCCCACATAGCCAACCGCAGTTCGAGTCCCAGACCTGGTGGCTTGCTTTCTCACTCCCCACCCACCCCCTGCTGCCCCTCTCTGGCCAAATTTAAATTAAGAAAGAAAGTTACATAAAATCTAAATAAATAAATGCCATTTGGCCCCAGAGCTACGTGGCGTGCTTATAAAAATAGTCTAAGATTGGGAGATACTAAGGCTGCTGAATTCCCAGGCCCACCTGGTGCCGTCTGGTGGATGCAGCACAGTTGTGGAACTTCTGGGTGGTGGTGTAGTCTGCAGACCAATTGCTGGGTGTCAGCGTGGAGGAACAGCAGCAGATAAACTCCCACGTAAAGATTCTCCTCAGTGCTTGTTGCCAGGTTAGTTTTAGAAGGAGAGCGCAGTGCATTTCTGCTGACAATTCCTTCAGGAGTGCAGTCCAGGCAGTTTATAAATAGTCGTGACATCATGGCCGGACTCAGGCTCAGGTACCGGCCCACACAGCTCTGTGGATTCACCAGTAAATGCAGAAGAAATGGATGGCTATGTGGCTGGAGCTAATGCATTCTTCAGTGCCCTTACATATACCCAGTCTATGAGGTGAGGAGGCGGGTCAATGGGGTTGCAAAGGGAAATACAACCTCTCTAGGGGCAAAATGTGTAAACCATCTGATTTAGAGTTTGTCTTCCAAAATTCACCTTAGCAGGAGGGAACTTGTTTTGAGGGGGAACGTATGCAGAGATCAGCCTAGAACTCTCTCGTTCTCACTTTCAATTTGAGAGGTGAACCTATTAAGGTCCATCCCCAGGCAGAGAGCATGACCTAGTGATTATCTTAACTTTTTTTTTTAAGAGAGATTTCTGCTATAGGGTGTGTGTGCTTGCCAGAGACATAGAAAGGAAAACAGAAAATGAGAAACAACTCCCTAGGGGGGGATGGCCATGCCGCAATCCCTTCTCCATTCTCCTTTTGGGATCTTGGGCATGCACACACATGCGCCTGGAGTGAGTTTTAAGCCTCTGGGTCTGGGACTCAACTGCCGTCAACTGCATGGGAGTCCAGTCACAACCATCACACCATCTGCTGGTCCCTTATCTAACATTTTAAAAAATTAGACTTAATTTCAGTGTTCTGAGAATGGATCTGTTAGAATCTGTACTCAATAAGGATTCGATTTTCCCCCAAATCAGTGCCAGCACTAACCATACGTTCTTTAATTCAGGATTAACAAAATTAAATCTTCAAATAGATTCAAGTACAGATTCAGGGATGACTTACAATGGGGTTACGTCTCGGTAAACTCATTGTAAGTGTAAATTGAAAATGCACTTAATACACCCGACCTCCTGAACATCGCAGTTTAGCTCTGGTCTACCTGAAACATACTCAGAACACTTACTTTAGCTTCCAGTTGGGCAAAGCCTATGTTACAGTCAAGTGCTGACTGTTTCTGCAGTTTATTGAATACTGGGCTGGAAGTGAAAAATGAAATGGTTATATGGGTCCTCAAAACAGTTTCTACTGAATGCATGTTGCTTTTACACCATGGTGGAGTTGAAAGACTGTTAAGCCAACCCTTCATACATGAGAGACCATCTGTGTACTGAGTTTGAGTGTGAAATAGACATGTAAAATGTAGAAACAGCCCTTCTATCTTTACTATTTGTTCAGCTTCTGCGATTAATACAGCCAAAGCAAGTACCGTTTCTGTTGAAAGTTTAGCATTTTATCGCTGAGTGGTGACAAATGTCTGAATGCTTTATGGCCTCATGATGTTTACTCTAGAACTGTCTTGTTATTAAAGTTGGGCACTTTATGACAAAAGTACCTAACCTTGGGGCTGGCAGGTGGTGTGGTGGTTAAGGGCGCTGGACTCCCATATGGCCAACCATGGTTCAAATCCCGAACCTGGCAAGTTGCTTTCTTGCTTTCCCTCTCTCTCGCTCACTCTGTCCCTCTCTGGTCAAAATTAAAGTAAATAGGGACCAGCAGTTAGCGTAATGGCTATGTCGCTGGACTCCCACGTAGTCGACTGCAGTTCGAGTCCCGGACCTGGTGGCTTAGACTCACGCCGGGCGCGTGTGCGTGCGTGCCCAAGATCCCAGGAGGAGAATGGAGGAGAAGGGATTGCGGCGTGGCCATCCCCCCTGGGGGTGATTTCTCGCTTTCTGTCTCTCTGTCTCTCTCTGTCTGGCGAGCGCACGCGCCCTATAGCAAAAACCTCTCCAAAATAAGAAAAAAAAAATTAAAGTAAATAAATAAATAAAGTTAAATAAAATAATTCTTAAAGGAAAAAAGAAAAGGACTCCCATGTGGCAGACCATGGTTTGAGTCCCAGACCTGGCAGCTTGCTTTCTCATGTTCCTTCTTTCTGTCTGTCTCTGGTGAGTGCAAGTGCCCTACAGCAAATTTAATAATAATAATAAATAAAATAAATAGTTCCTTTTTTGAAAAGTACCTGACATATTTACTCTTTTTTTTTTCCAAAAGTACTTTTTTGGGGGCCAGTAGGTGGCGTGATGGTTAAAGGTGCTGGATTCCCACATGGCCCACCACAGTTCAAGTCCCAGCTCTGGCAGCTAATTTTCTTGCTTTCCCTTTCTCTCTCTCTCTGGTTAAATAAAATAATAATAATAACAAATGGAATTAAATCATTTTAAGTACTTTTATTGATTTAGCTGGGGGGCCTGTTCACTCTGTGGAAAGAGTCAAAGAGAGAGAAAGGGGGAAGTGAGAGACATTCCCGTAGGGCAATGGTCACATTGCATCCCTCTCCCTTCTCTTCCATCTCCCTCATTTCAGGATTTTGGGCATGCAGGCATACACACCCAGTGTGTTTTTCAAGCCCCCAGGTCCAGGACTCCAACTGTGTGGTCAATCATGTGAGATCCAGCTACCTTAACCAATATACCACGGACTAACCCCATATTTATTCTTGACATGTGCATAGTGCTTACTCTTTGTGCAAAGTAACATTATTTTAGAGTCAATGGGGTAGGTTTCCCTTCCCTCCTGCCCATGTCTTTTGTGTTTACTTGCAGTTTTTGTCCACTAGGTGCCTGGCATTGTCATGACACCATAGGCGCCTGCTGACTACCCATTCATTGCAATGAAGCCATCCACCATCACCCAGAATTCACTCTTACCTTGAGTGTGTCCATTGGCCCTTACCTACCCCTTGCCCAGGCTCTGATGCTCAAATGTCATGGGAGAGAAGAGTGTGAGAATATAAGTGGAATCAGAGCTTCACCCTGTTGGGATAGCTGCTGCCCAGTCCCTGACTTCACTGTGCTTCGAATAGATCTTAAGTGTGGTGAGACCTTTCTGTTGAGTGATATTTTTGTACATACCTGGAACATCCAAATCAGATAGACCGAAGAGTTCAATCTTCTGTGAGGCTCAATTTCAGGTCAGCCAAAGGGAGAATGTTTTGCCTGAGTTGTGCCATCACCAGTTGCCTGGTCAGTCCCCTTTGTGGAGACCTCCTGGAGCATCCGGCATGGACCAGATGGGCCTCAGAGCAGGGTTTCTTCAATAGTGGCACTTCTGCCTTTGGAGTCAGATACCTCTTTGTAGTGGGGACTGTCTTGGGCATTGTGAGATGGTTAGTAGCATCTGGTGTCTACTGCCTAGATACCAATGGCAGCTTCCTCCCCCGTCGTGATAACCAAGACTGTGTCTGGACATAATTGTATCCTACTGAGCCACACTGCCTTAGAAGGAAGGAGGGGAGGGGAGAGGAAGGGGATTTTCCGAGAGGACTACCCTTGTCTGTTCTGTGGGCGTCTGGGTACTTGTAGTCACTTCTGGCACTGCCTTGCAATCGTCCTTCTCAAACTGTATGGCATACACAGATCTTCTAGGCATCTCATGAAAATGCAGGTGCTGCTTTAGCATTGGGGTGGTGAGCCTGAGCTCTGCATTTTTTTCTTTTTAAAAAAGGTATTTATTTAATTTTACTTATTATCATTATTATTGTTTTTAATTTGGCCAGAGAGAGAGAAAGAGAAAGTGAGAAAGCAAGCTGCGAGATCCAGCACTTGAACCTTAGTCAGCCATGTGAGAGTTCAGCAACTTAACCGCCATGCCATCTGCCAGGCCCTGACATCTGCATTTCTAATGGGCTTCTGGGATCCCTGGTGAGGCTGGTTTTGCTAGTCCTGGAGACAGGCCTGGAGTAGCAAGGGCAAGGCTGTGTGGACAGCACAGGTGTCCTAGCGCTCTGTGTTGGAATTCATGGAGCCCACTCAGGGCAACTGAAGGACAAATGGGCTGAATATGAATAACAGCAACGGACTGCATGTCTCAGTGCAGCTATAAAAGAGGATTTCGAATGCTCCTAACACAGAGTAATGACAAATGGCTGAGGTGATGGATATACTAATCACCCTGACTGAATCAATTCACATTGTATTGTATTGCAAAATCGCGTAATGCTTGACAAATACACACAATTATTGTATGTTGAAACAAAACAAAAAGATGTGACGTCAGAAGCAGCCTCTTGCAGAGTCAATAGAAGGGCTTAGATGTGCCATAGGAAGTGGGCCTCCTCCCTCTCTCCTCTGGCTCTGGTTTTGGGTCCTGCCAGCCTGCTTCTTCCTCACCACTTTGCTTATTCCCGGACCATCAGTGAGCATCATCACAGACTTCCGGAGAAAGTAAAAGGATTAACGGGCCTGTTTCAGTGAGACAGGCTGGGGAGAGGCTCGTGGCGCTAGAGCGAGCTCTTGGGCTGAACAAAATTGCTGTCCCCCAACACTGGAGTGTGCCCACAGGAGACCACCTCACGAATGTAGGAGGGGAGCCCAGGAGCTGGGGTTGGGGGAGCCCTGGTGGAGAAGGTCCAGTGTGAGAGCCTAGTTCCAGCCTTGAGTCTTGCCAGGGGTTCCCTCTCCTTTCTCCTTCCTCTGGTCACCTCATAGGAGTGAGGTGGAACCACAGAAAGCTCAGAAATCCGGAGCTCACAAAGCAAATGCAGTCATTTAGGTTTGAGATATAGTATGGCCCTCTTACAAAGGGTCCCACACTGGGGCCAGCAGGTGACAAGGTGGTTAAGGCACTAGACTCCCATATGGCCGATCACAGTTCAAGCCTTAGACCTGGCGGCTTGCTTTCTTACTCTCCCATTCTGTCTGTCTCTCCCTGGTGAGCACACATGCCCTATAGCAAAAAAAAAAAAAAAAAAAAAAAAAAAAATTTTTTTTTGAGAGATTTTTGCTATAGGGTGCATGCGCTCACCAGAAAGACAGAGAGAGACAGAGAGATAGAAAGCTAGAAATCACCCCCTGGGGGGATGGCCGCGCTGCAATCCCCTTTTCCTCCATTCTCTTCTCGGGATCTTGAGCATGCAGGCACACACGCCCAGCGTGAGTTTTAAGCTACCAGGTCTGGGACTCGAACTGTGGTTGACTACATGGTAGTCCAGCAACATAGCCATTATGCCAACTGCTGGTCCCCCTATAGCAAATTTTAAAATAATAATAATACAATTAAATAATTTTTTAGGGGCCAGAAGGTGGCGTGGTGGTGAAGGGTGCTAGACTCCCACATAGCTGACCATGGTTCAAGTCCTGGACCTGGCGGCTTGATATCTCTCTCTCTCTCTCTCTCTCTCTCTCTCTCTCTCACTGTCTCCCTCTATGGTCAAATTAAAATAAATAAATAAAAGTTAAATAAAATAATTTTTCAAAATAAATAAGTTTTTAAAAATCCCACATGGGAAAAATACCAGCTTGTGAAATTAGAGTTGGCTGCCCAACTGAAATGCCCTTTTCCTCAGCAAAAGGACTTCCTGCAGAATTATTTTCAACAGTAAGTTTTCCTGGATGCATTCAAAATTATTCCATTTACTTGACTTGTAAAGCTTAAACTTTCAGACTACCTGTCTTACTGCTGGCCTTTTCCAAAGGCATTAGAAGTCTAAGAAAGGTGGGTAAGATGGTGATTTGGATTATCTTGTAAGAAGTTACCCTTGGAGGTCAGCACTATGACCTTGTCTTCTGCAGGGGAACTCCTTCTCAGTCCAGAAAACTGACATGATTAATACAACTTGGAAAGGTACACAAGTTCTGCGTGTAAATTTTGTATCATTGGGGGCTGAGATTGGGGAGGAAGAAATAAAGAAAAAAGAGAAAAAGATAAGGAAGAAATAAAAAGTAAGAAAAGGCACTAGAATAGAAGAGGTTTGCAATTGAGGCTAGAAGGTGGCATGGTGGTTAAGGACCAGGACTCCCACAGGGCTGACCACGGTTTGAGTCTTGGACCTGGTGTCTTGCTTTCTCTCTCTCTTTCTCTCTCACCCTCTCTCTTTCTCTCTCACCCTCTCTCTGACTCTCTCTCTGCTGACTGTGCATGCTCTGTAGCAAATAAAAAATAATGATGATAAGTAAAATTAAATATTAAAAAATAAAATGTTTACGATTTTTCTAGCTTCTGGTGACATCCGTGGGGTAAGAGTCAGGGACAAGGGAGGGAACCTATAATTCTAAATATTATGTTCCAGTGAATTATTACAAGAATTCAGGGAACTTCTGCACAAAAATTGGAAGAAGATAGCTGGCTAATGCAGTGGTCCTCGTTTTCAAAGATGATTTGAAGGCCCATCTGCAATGGCATCAGGCAGGCGTGCAGAGTCGGAGCCTGTGGCCCATGTAAATTGTCGCCGTATAGGTGTGGCACTTTCTTCACATCCACAGGGCTGTGATCTTTGGAAATGCAAAAGCCAGTCACCCCCCCCCCCCCCGCCCCCCTCAGCTGCTGTGTTCTTCCTCTGTGCATGTTGATGCAACTCAGACAGCTCAGTGCTATATTTAGTACTAACCGAAATACCCACCGCCCGGACGCCACCCTCCTGTGCCCCTGAAAATTAGCTGTGTCTGCTGTATTTCTGTTCCAGCCCAACACGAATGTACACGATTCTGGAGGAGCTGAGTCCAGGAACCATCGTGGCCAATATCACAGCCGAGGATCCTGATGACGAAGGTTCTCCCAGCCAGCTCCTCTACAGCATCACTACTGTTAGCAACTATTTTATGATAAACCTGTGTAAGTCACACACAGCCGTCCTCAAAGGCATCCTGTAATCCAGCCATTTGGGTGTTTTACCAAATTTTAATCTATCTTCTCATCTGAGGCATGCCTTTCTGTCTAGGGGTCTCACTGATTACCAGGGTAAGAGATGTCCTAAAAGCAGCTGGCATGGGGGTTGGGGAAACTGAAGGAGGCCCAAGGTGACAGCTGTGTCATCTTTCACCTTTGGAGGAGCGAAGGGATTTCTGGCCCATTATTAGGTTCATAACTGAGACCACTGTAAACAAAAGACAGATTAACAAAAATGTATATAGTTAATGTAAGTTAGTACAAGTTTTATGCAACACAGAAGCCCACCGAAATGAACACCCTCCAAAAAGGCAGGGAAATATGTATTTTTATGCTGAGTTTCCTAAAGAAGTGAATAGTTATAGTCAAGAACAAAAGGGCATGATTGGAGGACAAATGAGGTAAGATCTAATGGAAACAAACTAGGAGGAACTTAGTGATGCCTGTTTGTTCAGGTTCTTCTTGGCATTTTTATGACTTCCAGGATAAGACTATTCCGTGGGGGGCTTTTAGGTGGTGTGGTGGTTAAAGCGCTGGACTCTCATATGGTTGATTGTGGTTTGAGTCCCAGACCTGGCACCTTGCTTTCTCACTTTTCCTCTCTCTCACTCCGTCCCTCTCTGTTCAAATTAAAATAAATAAATAAATAATTCTTATTTATTTATTTATTTGGAGAGGTTTTTGCTGTAGGGCACGTGCACGCTCCGAAAAGACAAAGAGAAACAGAGAGACAGAAAGTGAGAAATCACCCTCCAGGGGGGATGGCCATGCCGCAATCCCTTCTCTCGGGATCTTGGGCACACGCGCACAAGCTCCCAGCATGAGTTTAAGCCACTAGATCTGGGACTCGAACCGTGGTCGGCTACATGGGAGTCCAGCGACTGGTCCCCAGTTGGTATAATGGCTATGTCGCTGGACTCCCCTGTAGCCGACCACGGTTCGAGTCCTGGACCCGGTGGTTTAAACTCACGCCTGGCACATGTGCGTACATGCCCAAGATCCCAAGAGGAGAATGAAGGAGAAGGGATTGCAGTGTGGCCATCCCCCTTTGGGGGTGATTTCTCGCTTTCTATCTCTCCATCTCTGTCTGTCTTTCTGGCAAGTGCATGTGCTCTATAGCAAAATAAAAATAAAAACCTCCCCCCCCCCCCAAAAAAAAAGAAGAAGAATATTCCTCTTCTCTGGGTATAGGTAGGGTACCTCTGGAGTAAAATCTTTCAAATACTTCAGAGGAAAGAGGATCCTTTTATGACCTGCTTCTGGGAAAAGGGTAGGCGAAGGTCAGAGAGATCTTCCTGTTTCTGCTATTTTCTCAAATGCGTGTGTAACATATTTTGGGTAATGTGTCCTGAACATCCCCTTTGGGGAAGGTGGGTATGTAAGGATGGGAGAGGCTCCACTATCTTGAGGATTCCTTGAAGTGTGCTTAAGAGAGGATCTATACCAGCACTGTCCAATAGACATAGAATGAAGCCACACTTAGAATTTCAGAATTTCTTGTAGTCACATTTTAAAAAGTAAAAACAAAACAAAACAAAACAAAAACAGGTGAAATTAATTTTAATAAAGCATTTTCTTTAACTCAGCATACTCAAAATATTATCATTTTAACATGTACCCAGTATTTAAATGTTAGTAATAAGAATGGGGTCAGCAGGTGGCATGGTGGTTAAGGTACTGGGTTCCCACATGGCCAGCTGTGGTTCGAGTCCTGGACTGGGTAGCTTGCTTTCTCACTCTTCCCTCTTTCTGGTGAACACACATGTCCTATAACAAATTTTAAAAATATAATAATAATAATAAATAAAATTAAATACATAGTTTTTAAAAGAATGTTATTAATGAAAGGTTACATGTGTGCTGACCAGAGAGTGACAGAGAGAAGATAAGTCAGAAATCATCTCCCAGGGGAATGGTCATGCCGCAATCCCTTCACCTTCATTCTCCTCCTGGGATGTTGGGCATGCACGCTCACGTTCCTGGGGTGATTTTCAAGCCACTGTGTCAGGGACTTGAACCTTGGCTCTGTGAGAGTCTAACACCTTAATCACCATACCACCCGCTGGCCCCAAGAATCTTAATTTCTTTTTTTTTTTCAATTACTTTCTTTAACTTTATTTATTTATTTTAATTTGACCAGAGAGAGACAGAGCGAGAGCAAGAGAGAAGAGAAAGCAAGCCTCCAGGCCTGGGACTTGAACCACGGTTGGCCACATGGGACTCCAGTGTCCTTTTTTTTTTTTTTTGGAGAGGTTTTTGCTATAGGGCGCATGTGCTCGCCAGACAGACAGAGAGAGACAGAGAGACAGAAAGCGAGAAATCACCCCCCCAGGGGGGATGGCCACGCTGCAATCCCTTCTCCTCCATTCTCCTCTTGGGATCTTGGGCACGCACGCACATGTGCCCGGCGTGAGTTTAAGCCACCGGGTCCGGGACTAGAACCGCGGTTGACTACGTGGGAGTCCAGCAACATAGCCATTACACTAACTGCTGGCCCTGGGACTCCAGTGTCCTTAATCACCATGCCACCTGCTGGCTCCCTTAATTTCTTTTTTAAAAATTATTTTATTTTATTTATTATTTTCGATTTGACTAGAGAGAGGCAGAGAGAGAGAGAGAGGGAAAGTGATAAAGCAGACTGCCAGGTCCAGGACTCAAACTATGGTTGGCCATGTGAGAGTCCAGCTCCTTAATCACCACGCCACCTCTGGCCCCAAGAATCTTAATTTCTTTATGACTAGTTCTGTGGTCTGCCTTGCGGAGCTTCAGGAACCAAGGACATAAGGCCAGATAGCTATGAGGCAAGAATTGTGGACAAACACCAAAATATATGTAGATTACACTATCCTACTTCAGTATTACAAAATTGAACTTTTAACAAGTACAGGATTTGGTGATGGTGGGGGAAGGGGGGATATTTATTAAGACTTTGGTTGCAATAGCAGAAACTAAGGCAAACCAAACTAGAGGGAAACAAGCATCCTGCTGGGGCATCTCCTAAGAAAGAGTTCAGTGATCCATGCGTAGGAGGGGTGAGAGCCAGTGCTACTCCAGGGACCACAGCAGCTGGAGTCTGGCCTCTTACCTGTAGCACCCCTAGTAACGAGTGGTCATGCATCTCTCAGTTACAAAGTCCCTAGTAAGAGACTTGTGTCAAGCTGGAGTCAGCTTTCCACCAGTCCAGTCAACTACAGGCAAGAGCTGCTGCCAGGAGCTCAACTCTAAAATTTGGGGTGGAACATTCTTAAAGAGGTTAGGCCAGATAGCTCAATAATATCTAATACAGAAACTTGCATTTTTTTTTTTTTTTGGAACAATATGTACTTATATAGAGGATGTTTTCTTTCTTTCTTTCTTCCTTCCTTCCTTCCTTCCTTCCTTCCTTCCTTCCTCCCTCCCTCCCTCCCTCCCTCCCTCCCTCCCTCCCTTCCTTCTTCCTTTCTTTTTTTTTTTTTTTTTTTGAGAGAGAGAGAGATTTTTACCATCAGGCATATGCGTTCGCCGGGGAGATAGAGAGAGACAGAGAGACAGAAAGTGAGAAATCAGCCCCCGGGGGGCTGGCCATTCCACAATTCCTTTTCCTCCATTCTCCTCTTGGGATTTTGGGCATGCACACACATGCTCCTGGCATGAGTTTCAAGCCTCTGGATCTGGGACTCGACCACAGTCAGCCATGTGGGAGTTTGGCAACGAAACCATTATGACATCGCTGGTCCCACATAGAGTGGGTGCTTTCTGTGTAAACCAGTCCTCCTCCTAGAGTGGTCTTTGTCAATTTTCGCTACGTTTCTGTAAATCAGGCTGTCAGAAAAATCATAATGCACTTTTGCATAGAAAAAGATAGAAAAATATGTCACGACTTTTTCGACGACCCAGTACTTTTTCTCTTCTCTTCTTTTCAAAGGGTCATGTTCTAACCTTTGCCTCCTCAGTGACTGGCACAATCCAAGTGGCCCAGAGGATAGACCGAGATGCAGGTGAATTAAGACAGAACTCTGCCATTTCCCTGGAAGTTCTCGTGAAGGACAGACCCAGTGGGGGTCAGGAAAATCGCATCCAGATTACCTTCATTGTGGAAGACATCAATGACAACCCCGCCATGTGCACCAAGTTCACCTTCAGGTATTCTCCTCGGAAGACACGTGTGGGGCATTCTGCCTCTCTGGTGGCTCTCGACCCCTTGGCTTCTCTGGTGTATGATAAGGAACAACTGAAGCATTATGGGCAATTTTAGGGGAACTGGCTCCCTACAATATGTCAACCTGAGCTGTCCTAATTTTGTTCATAGGGGTTTTTCTTAATGATCCTTTTTCCTTCCCTCTCTTTTATCTTTCCTTTTTGTTATTTCTCTCCCCACTTTCTTCCTCTGTTAAGAACCATTTTTTTACTTCGCTCCCTTCTGTAACCTGTTCATCTCCGTTGGTGAAAAGCACCGCCGGGACTTGTTAGACCCTCTCTGGTCTGCGCCTATTCTTTATTTATTGACAACAGCGGCGATACAGTGCGGTTAGTTAGCAGTTATAATAGATGCTCGAGACTTCGGATTAGAAACTAGGAACTCCCAGAGAAACCTACCCACAGTAATATGAATAAATCAAGCCAAGTACTTACTTAAAACAAAACAAAGCATCTAATTCACCTTACCCAAGCTAATTGCATATAAACAAAAGGCAACCAAAAGGGAAAAAATGCAGACACAAGTGGGATATGAGTTATTTTGTATATTTTGACCCACTCTTTGTCTCACAATCTATTCAGTTATTTTGAAATAAAGTCCCTTGCGATTCTGGGTTAATATGCTTTTTAGAAAACAGTATTTTATCACAAAGCTACAAGATTAGTAATTTCCTGGGTTGGCTTCATCTCTGCGGTTTCATACCAGCCAGTCTTTGGTTTCTCAGATCTGAAGGGGCCTCCTTGGGGAGTGTAGGGGGCACCTCAGCAGTGGCCCTTGCTATGAGAGGACCCTGCACTTGGAGCGAGGCTGAAGGCCAGGGCAGGCCTCGGTTGCCGAAGCTCTCATGGAGAGAGTCTCTTGAGTTTATCTCTGATCAGTTTGCTACAAGTGATTTGCCAATAGTTGTAATGAAGAGTATGAGTGTGTAGAGGACAAAAGACCCCAGACAAAAATTGTTCACGGTAAGCAATGGAAGTAAAAATACTTTGGTTATCTTTATAAACATCTCCCTGATCTCCCAATGACATGCCCAGCATAATGCTAGAGAATCAATTTGGCCTCGAGCCTGGAATCAGAAGAGTCTGGACACATCCTTGATCTGTTCCTTCAGATCCAGTCTCTACTGCCGCTGTGCCCCGGCATACTGACAGATGCACCAGTTCCCTTGCCTTCCAGATGCCAGTGGACCCAGAAGGAGAAGGGAGCGAGGTGGGGTAGTTATCCTCCAGCTCCTTCCCTGCCAGCTGGTTGCACCACTCCACCTCCCACAGGTCTAGTTCCTAGAAGGCAGCCGTCCTCCTACAGTACTCTCTGTCCCTGGGGTCTAGTTTCAGGAACTGCTCCTCCACTGGCTTCTCTGGGTCTAAGGGTAATAAGGATGCTCCACTCTTCCTGGCCCTGAAGTATTGCACCACCCTTAGAGATTTCCGTATACCTGGTGTGCACTTTTTGTAATAGCCCCTATACTAAATGCTCCTAGGCCTATCCCAATTTGCCCTCTGCTTCCTGCTGAGACTCTGATAAAGTCAGTTGCTGTCTTAACCATGTAATGGGTTCCTTTTCCAATCTAAACTTTCCTGCACTTTGGGCTGGCCCCGTGGCCTAGTGGTTAAGGGAACCAGATTTCACACAACCCTCTATGGTTCAGGTTTGTGCCTTGAAAATTGCTGGGCACATGTGCATGTGTGCCCCAAATCTTGCCAGGCTGGAGAAATGGAGAAGGAGAAATTATAGTGTGACCACACCCTGTTGAAAGGGGTGCTTTCTCACTCCCTCTCTTTTTCTGGTGAGCACATGTTCCCTCTGGCAATTAAAAGAAAAAATTCCTCCTGAATATGTTAGATGGTGGAATGTTTGCCATGGGTAGCCAGGATTGTGGCTTCTATGCCGTGCATGCATGAATTGAGCCCACCCTCTGTTAAGAGAAGTCTAGGGGGACCGGCAGATGATGTAATGGCTATGTCACTGGACTCCCATGTAGTCGACCACAGCTCAAGTCCCAGACCCAGTGGCTTAAACTCACACCGGGTGTGTGTGCGTGTGTGCCCAAGATCCCAAGAGGAGAATGGAGGAGAAGAGATTGTGGCGTGGCCATCCCCCCGGAGTGATTTTTTGCTTTCTATCTCTCGATCTCTTTCTGGCGAGCACACATGCCCTATAGCAAAAACCTCTCAAAAGAAAGAGAGAGAGAAGTCTGGGGCCTAGGGATGAAGTAGAGATGGTCCGCAGTGTCTTACTTTCTTTGAAAAGTTAGAGGTAAGCTCGCCCTCTTGGGTGGGGACAGTGCATCCCAGGAAACTTCTCTGCTCTTGCCTGCCCTGCTAGGGCCTCCTGCTCAGTTTTGTTCCCTGAGAGGTGGGAGATGGTGGTTAATGGTGGTTAAGAAGTAAGAACTCTGGATACTGAGGCCTGGAGAGGACTGTGCTGTCTCAAATCTTCCTTGTCAGCATTCTCCTTCATTGCATATCTGGCAATCGCATATTCCTGCTTCCTGCAGTCCAGAGTCCATGGAGCTGTGGAAGGACAGTTTGCAGACTGTGACCATATTAGCTGGTGAAATTGCATTTCGAATGTCCTAGACTGTCCAGGCAAGCTCATACAGAGTTCTGCTCTCAATCATCTCTTCAAATTAGCCCCGAAGGCCAACACTGAGTTGGCATGATTGTATGTATTACAGAAGACAATTTGAGACCCTGTTCAAGCCCCTACTCTGTGCTTTTCGGCAAGAGTTAACTCCCAGCCCTCCTGTGAGGGCCAGGATGTATAACGCCCCCCCACCCCCCCAAAAAAAGCCTCTTCCCTCTGCAGTCTTGGAAGTGGAAGTGCACTCCCAAGTGTATCCATACTCCTCTGCACACCGGGCTGAGAAATACCCCGACCTGCCTCACTCACCTCCATGCCATCCTAATACCTCCTCCATTCCAACCATCTCGAAGCCAAGCATACAAGCAGGTTGAATCAAAACCAAGTGACAATGGGAATGGAGCTGCCATAGTCTCTGCCACTTGTCCCTCTGCATATTTATTCCTTCTTTAGGGGTCCTGAGCACAGTCGCTGCTGTGGAGTTTGCAAAGGCAGAAAGAGTAGGTGGGATGGACTGCAGCGCCCAGTGAGAGCAGCTGGGTGGTTGGAGGTCAGGGATCTGTGTGCCCATAAGGGGAGGGCGGTTGGAAGAGGCGGGCGCCCCCTGCTGCCCCTGTGGGTCCCTGCAGGCTCCCAGCCCTTAGGCTCCAGGCCCCTGCAGCTTTTTCAGGCTGTTGATGAATGAGCCCAGGGCCCCCACGGAGGCATCAAAGACTCCGTGACAGCTCCCGCTCTGGCTGTAAATTGTCAGGCGCTTGGCTGAAAGAGCTTTGCAAGCTGTTTGTGAGCAGGAGGCGGAGAAGGTTGGCCGATTCAGAATGCGGCTGGGCGCAGTCACCTTTGCTTGGAGAGGGAAACGTGGTCAGATGGCTGAGAGCGAGGGCAGCTCGCCTTTGTGGTCGGGATTGATGAATGAGGAGGAGTGGCTTTACGAGTCATGAGTCACAAGCGTTTAGGGGGAAAAAAATGCCAAGTGTCAGTAAAGAATGAAAGAACATGCCAGGCAGTCCCCAGGGGGCAAGTAGGGAGGCCTCTTCCAGAGTGCCTGAAACGTCTGGCTTCCGGACTCTGGATTCTCCCCATGATGCAACCTCCCAGCTTCTGCAGAGTTGGATTCAAGGTCGGGATCCCCAGGCCGTGGGCAGGCCTCAAGCTTCACTGACAAAACCTGAGGTTTACAGTGACTCTAACACGGGCAATGGAGAACCCTGTCTGAATGCATCAACTTTTCAGACAGACCTTGAAACTACACCAATCCACCTTTCTCTGAAAAAATGGGGGCAAGAATACAAACCTCTTAGAAACGATCATTAGTGGTTTCAATTGCTGGGTCTGATACAGCATGTGGTTGGTATTTAATACATGGTATTTCTTTTTTTTGAAATATATCTTTGTTTTTCAGTTTTTTTCTATAGGGCATGTGCACTCACTGGAGAGATAGAGAGAGAGAGAAAGTGAGACAGCACTCCCAGGGGAGGGATTGGCCATATAGCAATCCCTTCTACCCCACCTCTCTCTCCTTTTGGGATCCTACGCACACACATGCAAGAACATGCACCTGGCGTATTCTTCAAGCTGCCGGGTCTTGAACTCAAACTATGCATCGGCTGTGTGGGCTTCAGCTGCCTTAACCACCATACCATCAGCTGGCCGTATACATGGTATCTCTTCTAAGTGTTTATGAATAAAACCAGGATACTATGTGGGACCACTAGATGGGTAATGGCTATGTCGCTGGATTCCCATGTAGTCAACGGAGTTTGAGTCCCAGACCCGGTGGCTTAAGCTCACGCCGGCGTGTGTGCGTGCCCAAGATCCCAAGAGGAGAATGGAGGAGAAGGGATTGCGGCATGGCCATCCCCCCTGGGGGGGATGATTTCTTGCTTTCTGTCTCTTTGTCTCTCTCTGTCTTTCTGGTGAGCGCACGCGTCCTATAGCAAAAACCTCTCAAAAAATAAAATAAATGAATAACTGGGTCACTGTGCAATCACGGCGGGAATGAGAATGCTCAGACTCCACTCTGGCTAAAACGCAGAAGTGAACTTTGCCTGTGAGATGCTGTGGAGATTCAGTTACACCTGTTTTCACCAAGAAAATCTAGCTCTCCTCGGCAGCTCCAGACCACCTTTACTATCAGACATGGCTCCAGCAGAATGAGCCCAGAGCCCTTGTCATCTGCTATTGGGAGAGGCTGTGGGCTATAGAAGGGAACATAATTTGGTTGCAAAGAGCAGTACAGAGGAGTAAAGAATTGAACACATGGTAGTATGGGTGCTCCAAGAACCAGATGCCAAGCCAAGATGAAACATACAAGGCTTTCACGAGGGGAAATGCCTTTGGGAGAATGCTGGGAGGGAGCCGGCCAAGGTTGGGGGGAGTCATTAGACCAAGATGTGGGTCTGGCCTGAGAGAAGGAAAGAGGGCAGGAAGGTGGTTGGTGATATTCTAGATGCGATACAGTCTCAGGACACTTGGCTAGAGCATTAGAGTCCTAGAGTGCAGTCAGCTGACCTAGGTCACGAGTGAGCCCGTTTAGGTATCTCTGCCAAGCCCAGTCCTTGGTGCATGGCTTCTCTGCAAGCTCAGGGATGGGTTTCAGAGTACAGCAGCTGGGGCCTGTGGTCCGTTTTGCCCCTGTGGTTGAAGGTCTTCCAGGCACATTTTCATAAAAGCCTGGTAACTTTTGGAACAAATTCTACCAAGGCAATATATGATTGAGGTAGGTAGCCACAACAAAACAGAACCACAAAACAAAGCCAGCCACAGATCCTGCCCTTCCTATATGAGTTCTCCTTGGTGTGCGTTCGCTTTTCCTCTCCTCAAGAGCGACTTGTCTCTACTCCTTGAACCTGGCTTGACCGTGTCAATTGCTTTGGCTGCTGGGACATTCATAACAAGGCACAGCACAGGCTTGAAAAGTGCTGTGCATTGGGACTTGTCCCTTTATGTTACTTCTGGAGCCTTGAAATCTTCATGCAAAGGGCCTCAGCTAGCCTCCTGGGGGAAGAAAGATAACAAGGAGCAGAGACCAACCACCTTCCTGCCACCAGACACGTGAGCAAGGCCATCCCAGACCACCCAGTCCAGCAGAGCTGCCAGTGACCACAGAGACCAGCCAAGCCCAGATAGAACCAAAACAATTGCCAGATAACCCATAACATGCTTATTGTTTTAAGTCCCTAAATTTGGAGTTATTACATACGTAGTAAAAACTAGCTGACATGATTTATGTCGGCATGATGGATGGAGAAGCTGAAATCTGGAGACGTGATAAAGGCCCTCAATGAAATGAAGGATGCTCATCAGTTTTCTTTAGCATCTCTCACACCAAGTTGGGCTTGATTAGAGCTTTAGTTTGGGGGCAGCTTTACTCATTTGTGTTATTTGCCTAGACCCTAGAGTCAACTGAGATTGAGATCCCTAAATTCAGCCCTTAATGAACCTCTTTTGAATGAATGATTCTAAGGCATTAGGAAGCTCTTCTACGACATCAAAGCCACTAGAACCCAAGTGGAGGGATTGCTAATCTTTAGAGCATGGTAGATGAAGACTGCAGGGGGACAGGGACTTTCCCTCACCAGATTATTAACTCCTGCAAGCAGGGAGCAGAACCTTTATTTCTCTTATATTCCTCATGACTGTGCCAAGAATAAAGTAGACAGGGACCCAGCAGATGATGTAATGGTTACGTTGCTAGACTCCCATGTAGTCAACCATGGTTCGAATCCCAGACCCAGTGGCTTGAAACACACCAGGCATATGTGCGTGTGTGCCCAAAGTCCCAAAGAAAAATGGAGAGAAGGGATTGCAGCATGGCTATCCCCCTCGAGGGGTGATTTCTCACTTTCTGTCTCTGTCTCTCCAGCAAGTACACACACTCTATAGCAAAAATCTCTCTCTCTCTAAAAAAAAGAATAAAGTAGACAAAGATCCTCACCCTCATAGGACCTGCATTGTTGAGGAGATACAGAAAATCAACAGGATAAATGCGTAAATATGTGGGAGATAAGTGCTAAGAATTAAAACTGAAGGGGAGAACGGGAAAGGAAACAATGGACAGAAATCAGTGACATTCAAAAAAAATTGCTAGAGGGTACGTCCACTTGCAGGAGAGAGACAGAGAGAAAAGGAAAGTGAGAAAACATTCCTCCTGGGGGATGGCCACATAGCAATCCCTTCTCCTTCATTCTCCTTGTAGGATTTTAGGCACACATGCACACATGCCCAGTGTGTTTTTCAAGCTTCTGGGTCTGGGACTCAGACTGCACAGTTGGGTGCGTGGGATTCAGGCTGCCTTAACTACCGTGCCACCAAATGCACCGCTCGCTGACATTTCAGACAAGGTAGCCTCACTGAGATGGTGACTTTGATTAGAGACTAAAGAAAGAGATAGAAGAGCATTTCACCCAGAGCTAAGTGACCTCCAAGACCAGAGCCTGGTGGAGTGTTAAAGGAACATCAAGAGGCCAGAGCGGGAGAGTGGAGATGACCAGGAAAGGAGTCAGTAGGCAGTGGGCTCAGAGAGGTAACCAGGGGCATGTCAGGAGGGTCCTGTACTTCAAAGTGAGGACTCGAAGTGAAATGGGAAGCCATGTGAGACTTAGGAGTAGAGGAGTGAGATGATCTGACAAAATCTAACAGATCCCTCTGGCTGCTGTGTTAAAAATAGCCTGTGAAGAGGCAAGGACAGAGCAGGGAGACCAGTGAGGAGGTTGCTGCGAAGGTTGTGGATTTGCTTTGATCTGAAATCAGCATTGAGGTGTCTAGCTTCTTGGCCGATGTCAGGAGGAACACTTGATTACCAATTGTGGGGGAAAATATTGAATCATGTTTTTTTTTTTTTTTTTTGCCAGCATTATGGTGCCTGAAAGAGCAGCCAAAAGGACGCTGCTTCTGGACCTGAACAAGTTCTGCTTTGATGATGACAGTGAAGCACCAAACAACAAATTCAACTTCACCACGCCATCTGGAGTGGGGAGCAGCGGCAGATTTTTACAGGATCCAGCTGGCTCTGGGAGAATTGTGGTCAGTTAATGGTCATTGCATCATTAAAAGGGCATCAGGGAAGCTGGGCCAACATGCATAGTGCTTTTGCTGCCCTATAGAGAGAAATTTCCAAGGTAACCCCCTCTCAGAGTGACTGTAACTGACCAACTTAATAGTGACTCTGCTTTTTTCATTTGCTCTTTGTTTTACCCGGTTCAGGAATCATTTGTTATGCATAGTTGTGCCTGGGGTGCTAAGGGCTGGATTCTTTCTTGCATAGCGCACACTTTGTGTCTCCTACTTAGTGTGCCTTTATAGACGCATCAGTACCCGCTATACGAAAGCACTTTTGTTTATTTGAGTGTCATGCTTGGTGCATGGAGGTGTGACGTGAGGGAAAGCAGGGCTGGGGTCCCCAGTGTGTCTTTTTTTTTTTTTGGAGAAGCTTTTGCTATAGGGCGCATGCGCTCGACAGAAAGACAGAGAAAGACAAAGAGACAGAAAGTGAGAAATCACCCCACAGGGGGGATGGCCACAATCCCTTCTCCTCCATCGTCCTCTTGGGATCTTGGGCATGCACGCACACACGCCTCCTGTGAGTTTAAGTCACCGAGTCTAGGACTCGAACCCCAGTCAACTACATGGGAGTCCAGTGACATAGCCATTACTCCAACTGCTGGTTCCCCTCAGTGTGTCTTGATAAATTCCATACCATAGAACCACTGGAAGCCAAAAGGAGAGTGAGACATGGAGGATGTATAGATACCCTTCCACTGTAGCTCCACAGGGTGAAAGCAGGACTGGAAGAAGGATGGGCAGTCAAGGTAGGTCTCAATGAGCTGTGTAAGACCTCTGCTCTCAGGGCTTCTGTTGAAGGGTGGTGGAGGAGGAGAAGAGAAAAACGATAGAACAGGGTATGGGGGAGAGGGTTTTGGAGTCATGTGCGTCAAAACTAAAGCCTCAGACAACAGCAAGCAGCCCGATACCCTTCACCTCACTTCACCTCCCTGCCACCTCCATCTCAGCTCCTTCCATTCCCGAGAAATATGACCAACTTTATTCATAGTGTCTCATTATGACTCTTTGTTCATAGTGTCACCTAAAAACCAATTTTTTTTTTTCTGTTTAAAAGTTAATCTGCATTCACCGTAGGAAATGCAGAAAGTACAGATGAGCATTACCCATCAGTGATAACCACAGCTAATATGTTGATATGTATTCCCTCTTTTTTTTAACCATTTTTTTTTTGGGGGGGGGAAGAGGTTTTTGCTATAGGGTGAGTGCGCTCACCAGACAGACAGAGACAGATAGACAGAAAGCAAGAAATCACCCCCCGGGGGGATGGCCACGCCGCAATCCCTTCTCCATTCTCCTATCGGGATCTTGGGCATGCACGCACACACGCCCGGCGTGAGTTTTAAGCCACGGGGTCCGGGACGCGAACCGCGGTCAACTACGTGGGAGTCCAGCGACATAGCCATTACGCTAACTGCTGGTCCCAATATGTATTCCCTCTTGTCTTTTCTCCTGTGTATGTATTTTGTGTACATTTTATGCATATATGTGTACATATTTTAAATAATGAAAATATCCTGCCATAAGATTCAGTATCATGCTTTTCTCCAACTAATTTGAAGTCAAAAGCCTCTGCCGTAAGACAGTAGTTCTTAATAAACATCCTTGTAAATAGATTCTCTCTCCTGGAAAATACTTTTGAGTAAAGGCTCCAGCGGTGAACAAAGGTATGGTTGTAACTTTTTAAAGTTCCTCTTGTCATTTGAAATGTTTTCCAGAAAGCTTGTGCCAGTTTACATATCCACGAGCAGTGTATGAAAACGTTGTCAGTTCGATAAACAGAATTGTTTATTCTGTATAATATTTCTGCTTTAATCTAGTTGATTGGTGATCTGGATTATGAAAATTCAAGTAATCTAGCAGCCGGCAATAAATACACTGTGATCATCCAGGTGCAGGACGTTGCCCCTCCTTACTATAAAAGCAAGTATGATTTTGATTTAGTTCTTGAAGCCTCTTCCTTCAACAGCAGTGACTAAGCAATGTACTCATTATTGTGGTTGGTACCCACCCTCCCTATCTCACTTGAACTGCTCTTCTGCAGGCTCCTCTCTTTCTTAGCCAAATTACAACACACAAGAATCTTTGAAGGGTCTCTCTACCCGTATTTTCCCTTTCCAATGCATCTTCCACATTTATTTTTTTAAAAGAATTATTTTATTTAACTTTAGTTATTTATTTACATTTTTAATTTGACCAGAGAGAGACAGAGCAAGAGAGAGAGAGCGAAAGTGAGAAAACAAGCCCTCAGGTCCAGGACTTGAACCGCAGTCAGCCATGTGGGAGTCTAGCACCCTCAACCACCATGCCACCTGCCGGCCCCCATCCTCCACATTTCTGTCAGTGATTTTTCAGGAAATGCAGATGCCATAGTATTACTTTCTTGGTTAAAGCCATTGAATGTTTCCTGTAGTTGTCAAGTTCAAGTTCAAACCCTTTGGCTTGGCATTCAAGGACTTTCATCATAACTCTAGCTTCATTCTCCGTCTCTCACTCCAAGGCCCCTTTGATCCAACTAGGCCAGACATCTTGCAATTTTTCTGAGTGATGCAGTTTTACACCTAGTCCTTTTGTACATGCCTAGAAATTTCCCCATCCCTCCCCTGTCCCATTCGTCTAACTCTGTCCTTGCAAGGCTCAGATTGTACTTCCTCCTCCTCTGCTTCTGTAATGTCCTGTGCATGTGTTTATCAAAGGATGAAGACCATAACACCTTGAAGGCAAGAATCGCCAGTTCTTACTCACTTTGTATCTGTTATACACAGAACCTGAACACAGAAGTTGCTTTAAAAATGTTGAATAAACAGATCTGTAAGGATTGCAATTTAATTTTTTTCTATTTCCATTTTTAGATAACATCTACATTTATATCATAACAAGCCCAGAAAATGAGTTTTCTCTCATCTTTGATTATCCAGCCTATGTATTTAGTGTGTCAGAAACGAGACCAGGTATGTAGCAGTCTTTTTTTTTTTTTTTTTTTTTTTTTGAGAGGTTTTTGCTATAGGGCGCATGTGCTCCCCAGACAGACAGAGAGAGACAGAGAGACAGAAAGTGAGGGGGAACGGTCACACCGCAGTCCCTTCTCCTCCATTCTCCTCTCGGGATCTTGGGCACGCAGGCACACAGGCCCGGCGTGAGTTTTGTTTTTTGTTGTTGTTTTTTTTTTTTTTTTTTTTTTTGGAGAGGTTTTTCGCTACAGGGCGCGTGCGCTCGCCAGACAGACAGAGAGAGACATAGAGACAGAAAGCGAGAAATCACCCCCCAGGGGGGATGGTCACGCCGCAATCCCTTCTCCTCCATTCTCCTCTCGGGATCTTGGGCACGCACGCACACGCGCCCGGCGTGAGTTGTAAGCCACCGGGTCCGAGACGCGAACCGCGGTCGACTACGTGGGAGTCCAGCGACATAGCCATTACGCTAACTGCTGGTTCCCGGCCCGGCGTGAGTTTTAAGCCACCAGGTCCGGGACGCAAACCACAGTCGACTAGGTGGGAGTCCAGCGACGACATAGCCATTACGCTAACTGCTGGTTCCCAAGGTATGTAGCAGTCTTGACGGTGCTGTTGGTAGACTCCATCCAAATGCATGTTCTGCAGAGGGAATCTCCCTTCCAAAGCCCCACGTGCAGGAATTCACAGCTGATTAGTGTTTATTGCACCTCTTTTTTTTTTTTTTTTTAATTGTCCTGGCTGGTGAGGAGTCCTCCAGGTTGAAACTTGGATTTTTAAAACTGTTGATTGTTAAACCTCATTTCTCTGAAATCCCTGATTGCTTTTTTGTCTGTTTGCCTTGATTCTGCCAATCCTCCCTTTGTGCAGCGAAAGTTTTCTCTTGGTCTTCACTGTGATTTTGGGGTTTTTTTTAGAGAGATTTTTGCTGTAGGGCACATGTGCTCACCGGAGAGACAGAGACAGAAAGCATCATCCTCCCAGAGGCGATGACCACACCACAATCCCATTTCCTCCATTCTTCCTCTCAGAATCTTGGGCACATGTGCACACATGCCTGGCATGAGTTTTAAATCACCAGGTCCAGGATTCAAACTGGACAACTAATGGGAGTCCAGTTATGTAACCAGTCCTTCACTGTGATTTTTATCCAGCTCACTCAGAATTAAAGTTTAAAAATTGAGACCAGCAGTTGGTGTAATGGCTATGTCGCTGGACTCCTGCGGTTCAAGTCCCAGACCCAGTGGCTTAAACTCACGCCGGGCACGTGTGTGTGCGTGCCCAAGATCCCAAGAGGAGAATGGAGGAGAAGGGATTGTGGTGTGGCCATCCCACCTGGGGGGTGATTTCTCGCTTTCTGTCTCTCTGTCTCTCTGTCTTTCTGGCAAGCGCACACGCCCTATAGCCAAAAACCTCTCAAAAAAAAAGAAAGAAAGAAAGAATTAAAATTTAAAAATAAAGGAAGGCAGGCCAGCAGGTGGCATGGTAGTTAAGATGCTGAACTCCCACATGGTCAACACAGTCTGAGTCCCAGACCTGGCAGCTTTCTCTATCTCTGTCTCTTGCTCTGTCTGTGGTTAGCACACATGTCCTATTGCAGATTTAAAAAATAATAATAAATAGGGACCAGCAGTTGGCATAATGGCTATGTCGCTGGACTCCCATGTAGTCAACTGTGGTTCGAGTCCCGGACCCGGTGGCATACACTCACGCCGGGCGTGTATGCGTGCATGCCCAAGATCCTGAGAGGAGAACGGAGAAAGGATTATGGCATGGCCATCTCCCCTGAGGGGTGATTTCTGGCTTTCTGTCTCTCTGTTTCTCTCTGTCTTTCTGGCGAGTGCACGTGCCCTATAGCAAAAACTTCTAAAAAAAAAAAACAATTAAATTAAATAATGCTTTAAAAAGATTTTAAAGTAAAAATGAAGAAAGATTTTCCATGTCTATATTTCCTTCATTTAAGAACAAAATACAGGGGTTGGCAAGTGGCTTGGTGGTTAAGGTGCTGGATTCCCACATGGCTGACTACAGTTTGAGTCCCAGACTTGGAGGCTTGCTTTCTCACTTTCTCTTGCTCTGTCTCCCTCTGGTGAGTGCATGTGCCCTATAGAAAAATTTAAAAACATAATAATAAATAAAGTTAAATAATTTTTTTTATAAAAACAAAGACTTTTCTTCTCTCTCCTACTGGGATTCATTGGAGGCCTTCTTTTGTGCACTTTATTATTATTTTTTAACTTTTGAGAGATTTTTGCTATAGGGTGCATGTACTCGCTGGAGACACAGAGAGAGAATGCAAGAAATTATCCCCCCTCCAGGGGAGATAGCTATGCTACAATCCCTCTCATTCATTCTCCTCCTGGGATTTTGGGCACGTATGCGTGTGTGCCCAGTGTGTTTCAAGCCACTGGGTCTGGGACTTGGAACTGCAGTCTGCCATGTGGGAGTCCAGCACTTTAACCACTGTGCCACCTGCTGGCCCCTGAAGGTATTATTGTTAACTCTCTAAAATAATCTAGTATGTTAACTCACTAATATAATACATTTCTCATAGCTTTTGATCTTCAGAACTTGGGTAAGCCCCCCAGTCTTCTCCTGAAAAGTACTCTCTCTGAAATTATCCCCTCTTTGTTTTACTCTCCCTCTTTATGATGGTCTTCATCTTCTGACAGTAAGTTTTAAAACAAAACACAAAAGGAAAGTCCAAGCTTAGCCGTAGTGGCACAGGCAGTAAGGCACAGCTGTGCAATACTTGAATCACATGGGACGGCCAGGTTCAAATCCTGGATCCAGAATCCAAATTTACCTGAACATGGCAGGCATGATTCTGGCTGACTGAGAGGCTAGGGGGAGGTTCACAGCATAGTGAACTGTCAAGGACACCTCTCTCTCTCATGAAAGCAAGAAATAAAATAGCTTTTTATTATTTTTTTGAAATAAAAAGTGTCCAAAAAAAAAAAAAAGGCTTTAGTTCCTTATACCTTACCCAGTGAATAACAAATTCAGCCGGAATGGGCTTGTTATGAATTCGTGGATCTTACTACAATTATTTTTGATCACCTACTTTGGGTCACATACTTAAACTAGGGCTATAAAATTGAATATGAGACGGTTTCTGCCTCTGAGAAGTATAATTTATGAGAAAGAACTTCTATAAAATAAGCAAGCCAGAACTTGAGCAGCCCCACCGACATTTATGAAATAAGCAAAATAGAACAGTATTTAAAGACTATATTTTGTAATCATTAGTTGCTAAATTCTTAAAAATTATTTATATTTTCTCTTGTTCATAAGAGCAATTTATGCTTGTCATAGAAAACTTGAAATACTATGGGGCCAGCAGGTGCCGTAGTAGTTAAGGGTACTGGACTCCCACATGGCTGACCATGGTTCGAATCCCAGACCTGGTGGTTGCTTTCTCACTTTCCCTCTCTCTTGTTCTCTCTTACTCTGTTACTCTCTGGTCAAATTAAAATAAATGATAATAAAAAATAGTATATAAAAAAAGAAAACATGGAAAACTAGAGGCTTTTAGATAGCACTGCTGCAAAAAAGATCAATGCGTAAGGGTGAATATTCTTCGCACTGTTGTTTATGAGAACAAGATAATTGGTGTTCTTAGAGCCTATATAAAGGCATGCATTGTCTTTTACACCTGACAGTACTGCTCAGATCACAGGGCCTGTTACCTGGCGGATGCTCATTAGCATTATTTAAATCTAATAGAATTGAAGATATAAAACATACAGAGTTTGAACAGCAAGGAAACCTCCCAAAGTCTTTCTGCCTATGGCAGTAAAGATGTGTGTTTCTATATCATCCTCCCCGACCCAACTTGCAAAGCAGGACTAATCTCAAGTACTTTATTCCTGCAGCTAGAACCCGAGTTGGACGGGTCCAGGCGACTGATAAAGACTTCCCACAGAGTAGCATCACATACTCCATCTCTTCTGGAGGGGCCAGCTTCCAGTACCCAAATATATTTTGGATTAATCCCAAGACAGGAGAACTTCAGCTAATAACTAAAGCAGACTATGAAACAACCCCCATCTATGTTCTTGAAATCCAGGCCACCAACGGCGAGGACACAAGCTCAGTCACTGTGAGTAGGGCTGTTGGATGTATTCACTCTATCCCAACTGGTTGACTCGGAATGTGGCCGCAGCCGTGAGGACTCTTCTCATCATGCAGACATGATGGGAAGCAAGGAGTGTGGCCCTGAAAATAAAAGTTTATTTCTTTGAGGCCTGAGTTTGTGGGTGATTGGGAAAAGTGCTGAACTAAATAAACAGACTTTGGGATATCCGCTGAACCCACAAAGCCACTTTGTGGGGCAGGGTTGGGTTCCTCCTGTGGCCCCTTAAATCTTGCTTGGTTTTCACTGTGGGCTTGTGGCAAGACGCACGCTGCCCAGGAATGGGGTGTGGTTTTGTAGTTATGCATTTCCTCCCCAAGGGCAGTTGGTAATGTTTCTACCCCACTCTCCATACACACCAGATGAAGTAGATCTTAAAATGATGCTATGTTTGGGACCAGCAGATGGTGTAATGCTTATGTTGCTGGACTCCCACGTAGTCGACTGTAGTTCCAGTCCTGGACACAGCAACTTAAAACTCACGCTGGGCGCATGTGCGTGCATGCCCAAAATTCCAAGAGGAGAATGGAAGAGAAGGGATTGCAGTGTGACCGTCTCCCCCCCCGGGGGGGGGGGGTATTTCTTGCTTTCTGTCTCTCTCTATCTCTCTGGCAAGCACACATGCCCTATAGCAAAAAAATTTCTTTCTCGGGGCCAGCAGATAGCATGGTGGTTAAGGGTGCTGGACTCCCACATGGCTGACCATGGTTTGAGTCCAGACCTGGCAGCTTGCTTTCTCACTCTCTCTCTCTCTCTCTTTCTCACTCACACACACAGACACACACACACACACACACACACACACACACACACACACATTCTGTCCCTCTCTGGTCAAATTGAAATAAATAAATGAATGAATGATTCAGAGTCAGTAGTTCTGAGGCCTGAGATTCTGCATTTCATACCTGTTTCCAATTCAGCTGGTCCACAGCTACAGTCAGAACAGCAAGGATCTAATAGGTCCATGTTGTCATTATCTGAGAGCAAGGCGATGGCCACAAAGACCCAACTATTTCTTAGTCTTTCCCATTAGTCAAGTGAAAAGGCATGAAGGCAAAATGAACTCAGCTCACAGCAGGCAGCTCTGTGTGATGCAGACAATGACTGCTCTGACTCAGGAAACCGAGTTCATTTCTCAACTCTGATCCCAATTTTCCGAGGGGCTCTGGGCAACGCTTATCTCTGTGCCTCTGTTTCTCTGTCTTTTAAATAGAGAGTCACCTGATCACTCAATGCCTGAATAGTCCAGTTCCTCCGATGACTTGCTTTAAATGAATGGGATAATGTTTTTAATGATGTGTGAGGCTTGGCATTGCTAGAAGAAGAAAGTTGGAGATAATTGCAGTGTTTGTTAGGCTGGTCTTTTTTTTTTTTTTTTTTTTTTTAACTGAATGGATTCTTTGGGTGCTAGCTAGAGTGAACATTTCAATTTATTCCTGGGCTCAGAAATGGCTGAAATCCCCAAATTTCAAAGGTAGAATGAATACGACTCAAAATTCATAAGCTTTTAAAAAGGGTGATGAACTAAATGATCACATAAGTCCCTTTCGGGGCTGACATCCTACGATTCTGTGCTGGCAGGTGTCCCAGTCTATATTCCAATTCACCAGGCATAACAGACAGCGATGAAAGAGAATAGGCCAGCCCCAGCTTATGGCGGGTTAGCTCTGAGGCTTAGCGCGGTGCTGATAGCCCAGGCTACAGACGAGATCCCAGCTTAACCAGGCCCGTGCGTTCTGTCCCAGTGCTTCTCCACCCGGGCTGCGTATTAGAGTGAGCTGGGGAACATTAAGAAGTACTTAAGTCCCACCCTCTGGGGAATTCATTTAGTCTGAAGCAGGCCCAAGAAAGCGGGGTTCAGGGTTGAGAAACATTGCCATACATGTCAAAGTTGGAGAATGAACTTTTTCAATTGATTTTTTTTTTAAAGAATTATTTTTTTTATTTAACTTTATTTATTATTATATCATTATTATTTTTCAGTTTGATCAGAGAGAGACAGAGAGAGAGAGAGGAAGTGAGAAAGCAAGCCACCAGGTCCGGGACTTGAACCGTGGTCAGCCATGTGGGAGTCCAGCGCCTTTAACCACCATGCCACTTGCCGGCCCCTTTCAATTGATTTTGAGAGACATTTTTGCTATGGGGTGTATGCGCTCATCAGAGAGACAGAAAGAGACAGAGAGACAGAAAGTGAGAAATCACCCCCCTACACACCAGAGGGATCGCCACGCCACAGTCCCTTCTCCATTCTCCTCTCAGGATTTTGGACATGCACACACACACACATTCAGCATGAGTTTCAAGCTGCTGAGTCCAGGACTCGAACTACAGTCAGCCATATAAAAGTCCAGCAACATAACCATATGCTATCTGCTGCTCCTGAGAATGAACTTCTAACTGACAGAGGACAATGAGCAAGGGAGCACATGGGGTTATCAAGAATCTGTAACTGTTACCAGGAAAAGAACTCAGCATGATCTGTGGTGAGCCATGTGTCTAGGTGCATGTGTAGGGGTGTGTTTGAGTGTACACGTTCACCTTACACACACACACACACACACACACACTATTTAGAAGTTAAGAACATAGGGTGAGGAGTAGGACAGACCTGAATTCAAATCCACTGCTCACCAGCTGAAAAGTCGTTACCTAATCTACGCCTATGTTTCCTCATCTGTAAGATGGGACTAGTGTGTTATCTGTCTTATGTGAGGTTAAATGAGCAAGTCCAGGCAAAGTGCTGAGCCTGAGAAGTGCCTGACTGACCACACTCACTAAGTCTCAGTTGTTAAGAATGACTACCTTCTTGCTGCTCTAGGTTACCGTGAACATCCTTGACGAAAATGACGAAAAGCCAATTTGCACCCCAAACTCTCATTTCCTGGCCATCCCAGTGGATCTGAAAGTTGGTACAAACATTCAGAATTTCCAGCTGACATGTACTGACCTGGATTCCAACCCCAGATCTTTCCGTTATTCCATGGGCCCAGGTATAGTTGTCAGCCCCTGGCCCTGCCGGGTGGGGGGTCAGGGAGGCATCTGTGCTCACACACTGATCTGGGCACAGGTGGGGTAGGATCAGGTCACATTTGGGATGAGGAGTCTCATGTCCCTGTGCTTCTTCGTACTCCTTTTAGCTTCTGCTTCTCACCCAAGTCTGCCCAGAGGCCCATACATGGCAGCCCAGAGGCCAGAGGGAGAGTGACTCCTTTGATGGTGACTGCAGCCTCTGAATATCCAGACTGTGATCAGAGTCATAGATCATATTAGTGTAGGTTTAAAAAAATTTAGTCCAACTCCTCAACCCCCTCGTACAGTGGGGGCAGGGAATCCCAGCCCTCTCTCTGGATAATAATAGATTAAATAGATTAAATGCATTTCAAAATGTGTCCTCAGGAATTCTCTTCTGCTCCATTCATTTTCTCTCTTTAAAAATATACCATCATGGGGGGCGGGGAGCACCCCTCAATGGAAATTAAACCAAAATAGCTCATCTAATGAAGTGCTGGGGCCAGAGATTTAAACCCAAACAAGCAGAGCAATTCCACGGGAAAGAGTAAAAAAATCCATCTCAGCCTCCTGCTGAGCCCTTGGCAGAGCAGGAACTCGAGCAGCAGGAAGCCTCTGGAGCAGGCTGTGTCACAAAACCCAGGGGCAGAAACTGCCTGAGACTGCAGTTGCCGAGGATGGAAATAATCCATACTGAGAACCCTAAGGCCTTTATGGAGCACTTTGCTGCTAAGGGACTAAAAATTGCATCATCTCCTGCTCCATTTACTGGTGTTCAATCGGTAATGAGTCTGGAGCCACCGGAGGAATGAGCAGGAGTGTGCTCAGGCTGGCAGCCTCTCTGCCCCAGGCTCCCTCAGCCCCAACAGAGCTGTGCATGTGTTTAGGGGGCATGATGGGCTGGGTTCAGGAGGACCTGGGGCAGTGATCTCTGCAAAGCCAGGAGGCACCTTCCTTTGGGGGACTCTAGGGACAGCTGTAACCAGTGTGACCAGCCAGGTTCCATGAAAGACATAGGGTGAACTTGGACTATGGCGGGGAAGGCGGCTTGCTCTGCCCTCTTCTGGCCCACTCATTGGTTGGTCAGTTACACATATTTCCAGATAAATGCTTGATGATGAGCTAGAGGGGCTGCCCAGGGTTATGACATCTATCTGCCTGATGCTCAGTAAAACGGCACCAGAATAGGTGTGCTATTGCTCTGCTTTTTTTTTTTTTTTTTTTTTTTAATTTTTCCTATAGAGTGTGTGTGCTCACTGGGGAGAGAGTGAGAGAAAGCACCCCCTGAAAAGGATGGCCATGCTGCAATCCCCTTTCCTCCATTCTCCTCTCAGGACTTTGAGCACGCACGCACACATACCCAGTGTTTTTCTCTAGCCATAGGGCCCAAGGCGTTTCTACTCTGCATTCGTAGCCACTGTGGTTATAAGCAAGAGTTTCTTAGCACTAATGAGATCTGGTGCAGTTAAGGCCTGTAGCACATCACGGACCCAGCCCTGGAGCGTCAGAAACGCGGTCTGCAGTTATGGACCTTTCAGGAATAGGCTGAATGCAGTGTTTTTCTAACCCTTTGTTTCTCACTCTGTTTTCTTCCTTTACTAACATCCACATATCAAATCTCATTTAGGCAACATCAACAATCATTTCACCTTGTCTCCCAGTGCCGGATCCAATGTCACACGCCTGCTGCTCTCCTCTCCCTTTGACTACGCTGGTGGGCTTGATAAGCTCTGGGACTACAAACTACTTGTCTACATCACTGATGATAATTTGCTGTCCGGCAGGAAAAAGGCTGAGGCTCTTGTTGAAACAGGGACAGTGACACTGAATATTAAAGTCATTCCCCACCCAACTACGATCATCACCACAACCCCCCGGGTAAGTGTTCTGAGACCTGGAACCCCAGCCACCTTCTCATGTGGCCTATGGTGGTGGAGCTCTTTGACCCAGGAAAAATATGGGATGAACTAAAAACGTTGCAGTATTAAGATGTTGCCCCAAATGGCAACCGAGGGCAGGATTGGAGTAGCCATGGGTGGTAGAAAAAGTTCTGGGTGAGGGACCAGCAGTTGGCATAATGGCTATGTTGGACTCCCGTGTCGTCAACTGTGGTTCGAGTCCCGAACCCGGTAGCTTAAAACACTGGGTGCATGTGCGTGCATGCCCAAGATCCTGAGAGGAGAATGAAGGAGAAGGGATTACAGCGTGGCAATCCCCCTTGAGGGCTGATTTCTTGCTTTCTGTCTCTCTGTCTCTTTCTGGTGAGCGTATGTGCCCTATAGCAAAAACCTCTCCAAAAAAATAAAAATAAAAATAAATAAATAAATAAATAAATAAAGTTCTGGGTGAGATCTTGGGTTCCTAAACCCATTGACTTCTCCTATTCTGATAAAAAAAGGGGTGCATTTGCGGGGCTAGCAGGCGGCATGGTGGTTAAAGGTACTGAACTCCCACATGACTGACTGGGTTTTGAGTCTTGGACCTGGCAACTTGGTTTCTCTCTCTCTCTCTCTCTCTCTCTCTCTCTCTCTGTCTTTCTCTGGTAAAATAAAACAACAATAATAATAATATCAAATAAAGTAATAAAAAAAAGAAAGGGGTGCATTTGTGCAGGGGCCTGTGATCTATCAGACATTGACCACTGTTTTAGTCTATCACTACTGAATACCACACTGGGTAATTTATAAAGAATAGAGGTTAATTTCACCATAGTTTTGGAGGCCTAAAGTCAAGGGCTGCATCTGATGAGGGCCTTCTTGTTACGGGGACTTTTTGCAGTGTCCTGAGGCAATGCAGGGCATCACATGGCCAAAGTCGAGCCTGTGTGTCCATGTCTAGGTTTGTGTTATTACTCTCTTTATAAACCCACCAGGATTCTATCATGGGGGCCCTACCTTGATGACTTTATATAATCCTAATCGCCTCCTACCGGCCTCAACTCTTTCTTTTTTTTGGAGCGGCTTTTCCTATAGGGCACGTGCACAGGCCAGAAAGACAGAAGGAGACAGAGAGACAGAAAGCAAGAAATCACCCCCGGGGGGGGGGGGGGGTGGGGAGAGGGGATGGCTACGCCGCAATCCCTTCTCCTCCATCCTCCTCAGGATCTTGGGCACGCACGCACATGTGCCCGGCGTGAGTTTAAGCCACTGGGTCCAGGACTCGAACTGCGGTCGACTACATGGAAGTCCAGCGATATAGCCATTACACTATCTGCTGGTCTCAGCCTCAGCTCTTAATCCCATAGGTGGATTGAGTTTCCACCCTTTTAGTATACTCACAACATACAAAATTTCTATACATGTGTTTGAGGGGGACATGTTCAAACCATAGTAGCCACCTGTGGCATGGCGGCCAGTTTTCATGGGCACATGGCTAGTTGTTTTCTGCTCTGCTTGCTCTTAAAAGTCATTGCAAGGCCAACAGGTGGCATGGTGGTTGAGGCGCTGGACTTCCACATGTTCAACTATGGTTTGAGTCCAGGACTTGGTGGCTTGCTTTCTCTCGTTCTCTCTTTCTTCTGTCTCTGGGGAGTGCACGTGCCCTATAGCAAATTAATAATAATAATAATAATAAATTAAATTAATAATTATTTGGGGAATAAAAGAGTCATTGCAAGTCAGTGTCCATGAAGGCAGACAGATAACTGCTGGGCGCTTGTCTTTACTTCTTTATAAGAGTTACCATGTGTCAATCCATACCCACTCTTCACCTCCACTTCATACAAGTTTATCTAACCGGGGCCAGCAGGTGGTGTGGTGGTTAAGGCACTGGACACACCCACATGACTAATCATGGTTCAAGTCCTGGACCTGGTGGCCTGCTTCCTTACTTCCCCTCTCTTCCTCTCTGTGTCTCTCTATGGTCAAATTAAAATAAATGAATGAATAAATAAAATTAAATAAATAATTCTTTTTAAAAAAAAGTTCATCTAATGTACAATGTTAATTTAATGCCTATATTTCCAGTCACTTTAGTAAATAAATCAAAATGATCCCTGCTCTCCTGAAGCTTAATGCACAGGACGTAGTTCTGAAAGTGTGGTCCCAAACCAGTAGCATCAGGGTCACCTTGAAACGTGGTAGAAATGAACATTATCAGGCCTACCCTCCATTAGTAAAGTTATACCTCATTCATGACCATCACCACAAACTCCAGGGAAGGAGGTTGGAACCTGGAATCCCCAACCCTATCCTCCCACTTACTGGATTGGAATCTCTGGAGGCGAGACCCAGCAATTCATGCATGCGTGTGTGTGTGTGTGTGTGTGTGTGTGTGTGTATTTAAATCTTTGCCATAGGGCATGTGTGCTCATGTGCCCTCGCCATAGAGGGAGAGAGAGACAGCAGGAAGGAAAGTGAGAAATCACCCCCTGGGGGGAATGGCTATGCCATAATACCTTCTTCTCCTTTCTCCTCCCGGGATTTTGGGCATGCACACATACATGCCTGGTGTGATTTTCAAGCTACTAGGTCCAGGACTTGAACTACAATCAGCCACGAAGGAGTCCAGCACCTTAACCACCATGCCACCTGCTGTCTCCACTGTCCCGTGTGTATGTGTGTGTGTGTGTGTGTGTGTGTGTGTTTTAATTTGCCAGATGGTGTGTGTGCTTTTAGAGAGAAAGGGAGTGAGAGAGCACCCCTTGTGGGATGTGGTCATGCGACCATCCCTTCTCCATCACCTCTCCTTCCTTCTGGGATTCTGGATGCACACATGCTTGGCATGTTTCTCAAACTGCTGAGTCTGCGATTTGAACCATTTAGTTAGCCATATAGGATCCACCTGCCTTAACTACCATGCCACTGGCTAGCCCCAATTTGTATTTTTAATAAAATGTACAAGGGACCAGCAGGTGGCGTGGTGGGTAAGGCACTGGACAGTCCCACATGGCCGACCATGGTTCAAGTCCTTGACCTGGTGGCTTGCTTTCTTACTTTCTCTCTCTCTCTCTGTCCCTCTCTGATCAAGCTAAAATAAATAAATGAATAAATAAAATTAAATAAAATAATTCTTTAAAAAATGAAATAAAATGTATAAGGAATTCTGATATGCATTAAAGTTTGAGAGCCATTGATCAACAAGGGGGGACAGATTACAAATAAGTACACAAATTAGATCCAGTAGGTGGTGTGGAAGTTAAGGTGGGTGGAACCCACATGGCTGACTGAGCAGTTCAGGTCTTCCACCTGGCAATTTAAAAATGCTGGGCACGTGTGCATGTGTTCCCAAAATCCCTAGAGGAGGATGGAAGAGAAGGGATTGTGATGGGGCCATTCCCCACTGGGGATGATTTCTTACTTTCTCTTTTTCTCTCTCCTTGGTGAACACTATATAGCAAACAAAAAAATAATAACATTAATTAATTTTTTTTTAAGATTTTGCCATAGGGTACATGGTCTTGCTAGAGAGAGACAATGAGAGAGAAAATGAAAATCAGCCCTCATGGGGGATGGCCATGCTGCAATCCCTTCTCCATTCTCCTTCTGGGAATTTGGGCACTCATACACACATGCCCAGTGTGAGTACCAAGCTGCCAAGTCCAGGACTTGAACTGCAGTCGGCTGTGTGTGAGTGCAGTGCCTTAGAACTATTCCACCTGCAGGCCCCTATATTGACTTTCTTTTTTTTTTAAAGATTTTATTTAACTTTATTTATTTATTTATTTTTAATTTGACCAGAGAGGGACAGAGTGAGAAAGAGGGGGAAAGTGATAAAGCAAACTGCCAGGTGCAGGACTCAAACTGCAGTCAGTCATGTGGGAGTCCAGCACCCTTAACCAGCAGGACACCTGCCAGCCCCAATATTGACGTCTTCATCCCCTCTCTCCTCCTCCTCTTAGTAAAAACTACATCCCTGGCCAGCAGTACCATACTTGTGACATGCCAGAACAAAATGAGTGAGAATCTCAGAAAAGCACCTGTGAAGGCGGCCAGTATCTGCTTCTCAGAGTCTTACCAAGAGCTCATTAATATTTCTTTCTCCTGGGGAACAGCAGGTGGTTAAAGTGCTAGTCGCTCCCACATGGCTGAAGTCCTGGACCACATGGTTCAAGTCCTGGACCTGATGGCTTACTTTTTCACTTTCCTCTCTCTCTCTCTCTCTCTCTCTCTCTCTCTCTCTCTCTCTCTCTCTGTGTGTGTGTGTGTGTGTGTGTGTGTGTCTGGTCAAATTAAAATAAATGATTATTTTAAAAAAATTTTCTTTCTCCTGGGCTTGAGTCACTGTGACCTCAATGAATGGAGGCAAATGGCAACATCAAGGACTTTCTGTGTGGTAGGAGCCAGGAGGTGCCCCTGAATGAGAAATTGCCACCTTTCATGGGCTGACAGCATGACCCGATTGTGACAGCTCCCATCCTGAAATCTCCATCCCTTGTTTATTATCTGTTTCTGCTCTAGGAAGCAGATGCTGAACTTGAGGATTCACTGTGATATCGGCCCACTCATCTGGCTGCCTGTAGTTGAGAGAACACTGAAAACGTACGAGGTGTTAAAAAACAACTTTCATGGCTTCAGCCTTCTCAGTGAGAGACAATGGCTATATTAGTCCCTAGGTTATGCTGTGATATGGCAGGAAAAAAAGCCATGTAGACTTTAGCTTGTGGGAAAGTGAAGAAGGACAGAGAATGGAATTAGGCCTAGAGTTGCTTCTCAGATCCCTAAAGTTTCTGGATTTTGATCTAATGGGTGTCTGCAAAGGCTAAAAATGAGGTGATAGGTTGAAGCAACAAGAACTGTGACTACACAGATATCCATTTTATAGAGCAAGAACAGAGAGGAATAAACACCCACCACAAGGAAGTGCTGAATGTTAAAAACATTACACCCTCCACTCACTCTCCCTATTCTCTGTCGTTCAAGCCCAGAATCACCTACCAGATCCTGAGGAAAAACGTTTATTCTCCATCCGCGTGGTATGTGCCTTTTGTCATCACCTTGGGCTCCCTGTTGCTCCTGGGTCTCCTGGTGTCCCTGGTCATCGTGTTAGCCAAAGCCATCCACAGACACTGCTCCTGCAAGACTGGAAAGGACAAGAAACCTCAGTGAGTTGCCAGTGGGCTGGGCCCTTTCCTCCACTTCCTATAGGACACTGTCCCTGGAGAGGTCCAGAGACAGAAGGATGGAGAGTCGGGATTTTTCTGCCGGCTGGGGTACCCAGAGGGGAGGAGTGAAAAGGAGATATGGAGAAGGAATTCCAGCTCCCCTCTCCTTGTCCCGGTTTACACTCTGTGTCACCTGATAGGTGAAGAATGGTTATTCCTTCAGCTTCTCCAGGCCATGTACCCTGTCCGTGATGAGTTTTCTATGAAATTGGGGTGTCAGCCTTTTGGTGACTTTACTGGAAAAAAAGTTTCTAAAAAGCCCTCTTGTGAGTAATGATAGAATATGCCAGTGCTCTTATTTGTAAAATATTTAAAGGATGAGATAGGATTAAAGGAAGTGTGTGCACACGCATACACGCGCACACACACACACACACACACACACACACAAACAAGGGAATTAAGGTTTTGGCTCCAGTGACTTAGCTGGGATTTTGTGAGACTAAATAATCATTGTTCTTTTGCATGTGGCCCTGTCTCTTACTCTCAAGGGCTGTAAACATAGGCCTGTTTTCTGTCCTTCCTGTTCTTACCTGTTCACAGTAATATGGCTCTTACTGTGATAATCTGTTGCGTGTCTTTTACTGCCTAAAATAAGGTGCAAATGGGCATCACAAATCCAAAAATCCCAGAACAAAAATGCTCTGAAATTCAAATCATTTTTTTTTTCTTTTGGGAGAGGTTTTTGCTATAGGGCGTGTACGCTCACCAGCAAGACAGAGAGAGACAGAGAGACAGAAAGCGAAAAATCGCCCCCCAGGAGGGATGGCCATGCTGCAATCCCTTCTCCTCCATTCTCCTCTCGGGATCTTGGGCATGCACACACACCTGGCATGAGTTTAAGCCACGGGGTCCAAGACTGGAACCGCGGTTGACTACATGGGAGTCCAGCGATATAGCCATTACACCAACTGCTGGTCCCTTAAATTCATATCTTTTTGAGTGCCAAGATGATCCCATTAGTGGAAAATTTCACACCTGACCTCATGTGACAAGGTCACAGTCAAAATGCTTCAATGAAACTATTACATAAACTACCTTCCTGCTAAGTGTATATGAGACATAAATACATCTTATGTTTACACTTGTGTCCCATCCTCAAGATGTCTTATTAGGTATATGCAAATATTCCAAATCTGAAAAACAAACAAACAAACAAAAACAAATCCAAAATGGTCTCAAAACGTTTGGATAAGGAATACTCAACTTGTAATAGAGTGAAGTAAAGAGAACACTGAACTCTAGAGCCAGGTTTCTTGATTCTCAGGAATTCTTACTACTAGAGCTTGATGGCTCTGAACCTGAGTTTTGGAGTTAGACAGGACCTGGGTTCGAATCTTAGCTCTACCATTTCTGAATATACAACTTTCCCAAGTGACAACCTCTGTGACTTCAGTTTCATTATGTGTAAAACTAAACAACTAAATGAGCACATGGAAAGAAAGCACTTACCACTGTTTCTGACAGAGTAAATGCTTAACATGCCATAGCCATCATTTGAAAATCTTGTTGCATTATTCTGAACAGCTGAGTCCCAGTGAGTTTAGGATTTGAGTTGCAGTTTGGCTCCATGTCCAAGTATCTCAGGGCATTGGAACCTCTGTGTTTCAGGATTCCTCACTGGTAAAAAGGAACAGTGAGTAAGGGGCTGGCAGATGGCGTGATGGCTAAGGACACTGGACTCCCACACGGCTGACCTTGGTTCAAGTCCCAGACCAAGAGGCTGGCTTTCTCACTTTCGCTCTCTCTGTTCCTCTCTGGTCAAATATAAATAAAGAAATAAAGTTAAGTAAAATAGTTCTTTTTTAATAAAAGAGGAAGGGTGATAAGACCTGTGTGCCTTTAAAAATATCTTGAAGATTAACTATTAGTTGCCAAATAATTTAAACTCTGTGGATGAAAGACTGTATAAGAGTATAAGGCATTCGTTAGCACCAAGATGTACGTTGCATTTTGCCATATTTATTGGGGAAGTTTGTTGCTATTGGCAACCTTGACTTCAAGGTAAGAAATCCTTGGGCATCTGCTGCAATTAAAAAAGGCATTTTTGTTTGGACTCTGCTCACAAATTGACTCGGAAAAAAAAAAAAAAAAAAAAAAAAAAAAAACTGGCTCTGGAAGAGTGATTCTTAGCTTGTAAGATGGTGGTGTTTTGTAATAGGATTTGGGTAGACATTCTTGAAGGAAGTAATCTAGTAGACACTGCAGCACGTGCAATTTAAGGCTAATGTTAACAATGCACCTTGAACCTGTTTTTTTAAACTTATGTTCTAAATAATTACTTTCAACATAGTTGACTTAAAAAAGAAAAAATGCTAGAAACTCAGACTCAGGTCTGGTATCTTTGAAAATTGGTTTTCCCCTATGAGAGCCAACATTTGTCAAATAGCAAAGAATAGAACTGGAGTCACAGAACCATAGAATGTAAGGTTATCCTGGGAAAGGCCTTAGAGTCTAAGGCCAGCTCTTCATGTTTTAGAAAACCAAAGCTTAGCTGCCAGCTCTCAAGTCTCCCTGCTGTGAGCCACGCCTTCTGCTAGCTGGCTATTGGGGAGGAAAACTGGGCAGGAAGCATCAAAGGCAGTCTGACTGGGCTGGTTCATGTCCTCACCAGGCATCAGAAACAACACATCCCTGAAGATATGACGTACAGCAATGGTCTCAAACTCCCAGAACCTCCCAGTCCAAGCCAACAGTGATGGAGCTCCTTTGTCTGAAGCAGGGGTGGTAGTTTAACCTTATGCTTGCTGCCTACCCCTGGCAGCTCTTCTAGTCAGCCTCAGAATCCCAAGGACCCCATGTTATCATGTGTGTGCCAGTGCATAATGCTTTCAGGTGAATTAATGTCATCTCCCCCCCTTATTTTTCCCTTCCAATAGGGCAAAGAAAGGAGGTATGTATTGAGCCTATTCCCTTTATTTGTTGGTTGTATTTTGCTTGCTCTGTTGTGTTCTAAGAAGAAGGGGTGCAGTTGTGTCTTGGTAGGTTTTTTTTTTTTTTTTTTTTTGGAGAGGTTTTTCGCTATAGGGCTTGTGCGCTCGCCAGACAGACAGAGACATAGAGACAGAAAGTGAGAAATCACCCCCAGGGGGGGGGATGGTCACGCCGCAATCCCTTCTCCTCCATTCTCCTCTCAGGATCTTGGGCACGCACACACACTCGCCCGGCGTGAATTTTAAGCCACCGGGTCTGGGACGCGAACCGCGGTCGCCTACGTGGGAGTCCAGCGACATAGCCATTACGCTAACTGCTGGTTCCCTGTCTTGGTAGGTTTTGAGCCACACCATCCATGGGTGGGATAAAGCAGGGTCGGAGGTAGCTGGAGAAAGGGAAGGGCAGAGAGCAGGGTGCTGTTGGCCCCTTGGATCTTTCACGCTGGTCCAATCTGTTCCCTACCTGGAGTCATTTCCAATCAGCTCAGCTTTAGCACCTAGGTCTGTTCGCCACCGAGCAGAACAGGAATAAAGGAGCCTGGATGTGTTAAACACAGACGGTATCTACTTGGTGCTGCACACGGAAGGGTGTGATCGCTCCTGAGGATAGCTAATGCTCTGAGTTAAACATCTGCCTCTTTTGAAAGACAAACGATGCTTTATTCTCAAATTGCAATGGATTTGAGGTTTTTCACGGTTAGACTAGTTAGAAGGGGACAGGACACAGTCAGGTGAGCTGACTGATTTCAGGGACATTGGTAAGCTGAGCAAGGTCCCTTTGAGCAGCTCCAAGCCTGTGGAGGGGGCCCATCCTGACCCTGGCAGGCAAGCTGGGTCAAAGTAAAGTGACTCTGAACTATGGGCAGAGACAGGGCATAGTGTTGGAAAGTCTTATTATTATTTTTTTAATGCTTGCTTTAATCACTTCCTCCACAAGCATATGTGTCTGAAATGCACAAGGCACGTCTAAGCAGGGTTAGAAATTTGATTATAATGGCTATTGATCATATTGAGTGAGACGATTTTAATAAATGAGATTTTCACAAACTGTCTCCAGTCCCAGTTACTGTTTTAAAAAGGGATGGGAAATAGATGCAAAAAGTCCCCTTGTTAGGAACAAATGTATCAACTCCATTTTTCTTTCTATTACTAATGCCATTTAAAAGCTAATTTCCTAGGTTCAGGAATAAGTAAAGAAATTTTAAGTATTTAACCATATATGTATTGTGTGTGTGTGTGTGTGTGTGTGTGTGTGTGTGTGTTGTCCAAGGAGATTGAAAGCTGTCCAAAAACATGTCTACAGACAGAAAAATTCTTTGCCATGTCTGCAAGACTGAATTCAAAGCCTGTTTAGGGGAAATCCCATTGTGGGGGTGGAATTTTAAGGTCAATTTAGTGCCCAAGAAGCTTAACTTCTGCCTGTTCTGTTCCCTGCAGAAATGAAGTCAGTGAAGAGAGAGGTCATGGTGGTGAGTCTGGTCAGCTGCAGGGCGCCTGGCGTGGGGGCTGGGGCTCGCACCTCCCCCTCAGGCCGGCTCTGCCTCAGCCCGCGGGGGTGTTTATCATTCAGGGAGGTGCTTGCACTTGGCCACTGGAACTGATTGCTCTGAGACGAGCTCCTGATAGAATTTGTCCCCTCCACTGAACATGCCTGCTGATATATTTGCAGAAGAACTGGATTTCATAAATATTGAGTAGTGGTGTTTATTATCTATACCAGCTCTCCAGGAGAGTGAGTTGGGGGATTGGAGCTTAAAGACCTAAACTTCAGCCTTCCAGGAGATTTCATTTTCCTTTTCTCTTCTACAACCTTGAAGAGAAGAGATAGAAAAAGAGCACTGTGTGAGTCCGGGCTTGGCTCTGCACACGTAGCCATATGACCGTGGGAACTCAGCCTCTCCAAACTTTAGATTTCCCACCTGTGAAATGGGAGTGAAGCCCTCTGCCCTGAGATAACAGGTGGGGAAGTGTTTCAACAATTGCCAGCTATCACACAAATGCAAAATGGTACAGGATACTAGTTACCTTTCCATGTCATCCTCTCTCTCTCTCTCTCTCTCTTTTTTTCCTACTGAGTCTGACTTAACTCACTGGGAAGGGATAGAACTTGAAGGTGACTCCCCTTAGCTCATCCATACCCACAATGATAAGACTTTGTCAGGATCTAAGATCCATACATTTGGGGAATGCTGTGCACAATGAGAAGGTCAAGGCAATGCCCTGGTATTTTTGCTGTAGGCTCCTCACCTTAGTGCTGATATGTTCTGGTCAGTCTGCAAGTAAGAAGAGGCAATCTCAGGTCTCCTGGTTTTACTGCATATGACAAGTACCCTTGAGATGCCACTCAGAATTGCCTTAAAACTGTGTAATATGAAACTGTGTAATATTATTTGGACTGGCTCCCTGACCTGCTAGTTAAAACAGCTGGATCCCACGTGGCCAACCACAGAGTTTGAGTCTCAGACCCAGCAACTTGAGAAACATGCTAGGCACATGTGCATGCCCAGAATCCCCAAAGGAGGAAAAAAAGGAAGGAGAAGGGATTGGGGCATGGCCATTTCCCATGAGGGTGCTTTCTCCTCTCCCTCTTCCTCTCTTTCTCTGGCAAGCACACATGCCCTCTAACAAAAACAAAATCAACAACAACAAGACTATGTAATATTAAATTATTAAGTGAATAATCCCCCATGACCATAAAATGTAGGGCTGCTTAGCTGGTTAAATGAATAACACTCATTTAGTCCCATATTCTCTCTTCAGAGCTGGAGAGCTATGGGGAGTGAATAGCTGCTCATTTGTGTGATGAAAACTTGGGCCTGCCAGTTTGGAAAGGCCTGCCAAACTCCAAACGCTGCTTCTGTTAGCATGCTAAAGATCTGACTGGGGCATCGTTAAAGGGCACCATGTGAGGAAGGAATCTTTCTATGCATTATGCAGAGGCCAGATCCTGGAGGGTGACACCAAGCATAGACCAGGGCAGTGGAAAGAGATGGAGCCCAGGGGTTTGGTAAGGCCCAGAGGTGGCATTGCATTGACCAAGGCAATGGGAGTCAGGGGAAGAGGGCTCGAGTGCCAGGGCTGTGAGTAGGAGTACCTGGGGGCTCACCTGTGCCCCCCTTGCAATTCCTCCCGACAAGGATCCCACTGAGGCTGAGTAAGTCTTAGCCCATGTTGCTGTTGTGGCTTTTACTCTTTTCTTCTGCATAGCTTAGATCATTTACTCCAGATACTTTCTTAACCCCCAAGTGTAAATGCAATGCCCCTCTCCCCACCTGTGCCCCGTCATCCTGCATGTCTTCCATCATAGCTTTATCATGCTGCATTGTACCCACTGTCGTCCATGGCAAGCTCTATACCGGCAGTCACCATGCCTGCCTTGTTCTCAGCATCTAGCATCATGCCTGTTGAATAAAGAAATGTCAGGAAGGCTTTGTATAGGGAACTTGGGCTGTAGGATGAGTGGCTTGCCTAGGGGAAGGGTATGGATTGTACTTGAAGCTATCTCTTTCTTCTCCTTAGGAAACTATCCAGATGAACACTGTCTTTGATGGAGAAGCCATAGATCCAGGTATCTAAGTGGCGATGGCATCTCGTCAATGCCACCTCTTCTCAGTGCCACCCATTTTACATGCAGACTGGTAGAGTCACGAAGGACCTTACCCAGTTTCCTACTCTGAGCTCGGTTTGTCAGTCCATTCAGCCACGCTGCCCAACCCTATTAGGCCAAAATAAAAATGCGTTCTGAACATGGCTGGCTTGCAGCCACTCCGCACACACTGTGAGCCCTCGGCAGGTTTCCCCTTGAAACCTCAGGCTGGAGGACCGTGCCTCTCTGACCTCCCTTCTTATCTCACGAACTAATTTAGGGAATCGGTGAATTCAAGAACCCTCGTTTTTTTACCCCCTACTCATTGGTACTCATCACTCCCCACACCCCTTTCTTTGCCGAATGCTCCTAATACCAGCCTCTTGGTATTGAAAGATATAAAGAAATGGCAAGTTTGGCTTCATTTTTCCTAGATCAGGGCCAAGAATTGCTTCTGGGTTGGAAAGATGAACATAAGGTAAAGCTGGCCTCCAGAGCTCTCCTCACCCCCGTGAAATCAGCTCCAAATTTAGCTCTTTTACACACATCCCTCCACTCACAAAGGCTCAATTATAGACGTGAATAAAGGGAAGGAAACCAAATTCAGGAGGCAAGTGTGTTGGCCCTCTGCCACCCACATATGCAAACCGCTCGGGTCTTCCTCAGAAGGAGGATGGCTCCTCTCCAGTGAGAGGCTGCTCCTGCTGCAGGAATTAAATTTCCCTCTATTATTAGGTACTTGTTACCATAATGTGCCCACATTAGCATAAGTGCTGGTGGGATCCTGAGCCAGAGGCCACTCCTGCCCTATGGAAGTGGCAGAAGCAAGGGCTTGCCTGAAACCCCATCTTTCAGAGCAGAAGCCAGAGAGGACTTTTACATTTTTGTGTGTTTGAGAGAAGAAAAATGGAAGGAATGAGCCAACTGGCCAAACGTGAACAACACATCAATTAGTGTCCCGCCGGCTCTGACACCATCAAAGTGGCCCCTGAGTATCCTCTCACGTGGGACCGGATTTGCGTGTCTGGGTCTACAAATCTCTGCTAACCTAACATAAATAAAAATCAAAGTCTTTTTCCTCCTTACTTGCTTATTCGTTTTTATAGCAGGGATTCAGGGGTCTTTTAAAACAAACAAAATAAATCAGAAAGTAATGGACAACCCCATTAGAAATTGAACCTAATTTATCTGAAGCTTGCACGCACGGAGCTCGAGATTTATGTGGCCTTCTCTTCTTACAATTGAGACGGCCTTGAGATGCTCCGGAACCTTTCTGTCCCGAGAGGCGTAGCATTTGCTACCTGTGTGGCCTGGGCCCTGCAGCGTGTAGACTATGCTCTTGGCCAGCCTGCTGCCTTACTCGGTGATTTCACACCTTCTAGTGTACTTCATCTTTCTCAGGAGTCAAGATAGAGCAGGGAGAGAATGGAAGAAGAGAGGATCCTTTGACTTCTTTGGTTTATATGTTTGTATTTTATTTTTTCCTCTAGTGACTGGAGAAATATATGAATTCAACTCAAAAACTGGAGCCAGAAAGTGGAAAGATCCATTAACCCAAATGACCAAATGGAAGGAGTCCAGCCCCCAGAGAGCTGCTGGGGAAGGATCGGGGTCACTGAGAAGTTCCAGCAAGGAAGGAGATGGGCCGAGCGGCAAAGCAGAGGCCTAGGCTCCAGAAATGAGGATGGCAAGCCGGGCAGCCAAAGAACAGACACTTAGCCCTCATGAGCAGGGCTTCCCCTAAACTACACCCAGGAAAGTAGACAGTGTCCAGTTGCCAGGCCCACATCTGGGCTTCAGGAGGGACCAGATGTCAGTGGGTGCAGCTTCCTCCTCGATTCTGTGGGGACCAGAGAGGACATGGCTAAGTTTGCCTCATGGCAAACACGTGGGCTAAAGGGATTTAATCATCCAGGGTCACCAATGGGATAATTGACAGATTTTTAGATAAATAAAAAGGGGATTGATCACATACTTGCCTTTTTTCTGAGATGGCACAGAAGAAATTTCTCTCAGCTCTCAGGACAGTCAGAGCTTATGATCAGCTGTGCTGCTAACTTCTGGCTGCAGAATTGTTGTTTCTTCTTTGCTTGGACCGCCAGAAGCTCGTTCGCCTCACCCTCGACAGTACATAGGATCCCCTGCCATAAATATTGAGATGCACCCCCCCCATCTGCTTTCATCTTATTTCCTGCCCTTCTTTTTGCATCACCCAGATTTCTTCTCTTATAAATACTGTTCAACACCATAAACCTTTGTAAGTCACCTTAAATCTTTTTCAGAAGAAGCAAAGCAGCGAAAAACTGGATGAATAAGTAATGAGTTGTTCATCTGGGAAGAAGAAGACACAATAGACATCTACTTTTATTATTTTCTTCATTAAAGTATAAATGGGCCAGCTGGTGGTGTGGTGATTCAGGCTGCTGGGTTCCACATGGCCAACTGGGTAGCTCGAGTTCTGGATCAGTGGCTTGGAAACACACCAGGCATGTGTGCATGCATGCCCAAAATCCCAACAGAAGGGAGAAATAGAAGGGATTGCAGTGTGGTCATCCCACACGGGAGGTACTTTCTCATTTTCCCTCCCTCTTTCTCTGTCTGTCTGGCAAGCACACACACACCCTCTCACAAATTAAAAATAAAAAAAGTATAGCTTATATTCCATAAAGTGCACAGATCTAAGGTGTTCCCCTTGATCTATACAGCCTTCCCAGAGATGGTCACTATTCAGATCTTTATCATCATAGATCAGTTTTACCTTTTTTCCATTTCATATAAATAGAATCACAACATGCTTGGTTATGTTGGCCGTGTTTGCCCAGCATCATGTGTGAGATTCATCCATGTGGGACTGCATGGTAGTTTTTATCATTTGTCTGATTGCATTGTGTGAGCTGTACCACTATTTATTTATCCATTTCGCACTTGGACGGCTGCTTCACGTTTTTTACTATTATGAATTATAGCACTGTGGGCTTTATGTACATGCCTTCCAGTGAACATAAGCACTGGAGTATATGCCTGGGAGTGGGATTGCTGGAGCAATTGTTGGACACTGCCAAAGAGTTCCAACGTGATGGCTCCAACCGATACTCCAGCAGCGAAGATTCAGAGCTCCAGTTGCTCTGTATCCTTGCTAACACATGGGATTGTTGGTCCTTTTCTTTTTAGCCATTCTAGTTAGAATTACTCTTAAAGAGAAATTACTCTTTTTATCAAAGCTGAATCAGTACCTGCCTTACAACCTATTGGGTCATCGGAAAAGTCATGAAGCATTGTTCTGTTTTCTTTTCTTTTGGAGAGGTTTTTGCTATAGGGCTTGTGCGCTCGCCAGAAAGACAAAGAGAGACAGAGAGACAGAAAGTGAGAAATCACCCCCCCCCCCAGGGGGGAATGGCCACACCACAATCCCCTCTCCTCTATTCTCCTCTTGGGATCTTGGGCATGCATGCACACGCGCCCAGTGTGAGTTTAAGCCACCGGATCTGGACTCAAACCACAGTCAACTAAGTGGGAGTCCAGCGACGTAGCCATTACACTATCTGCTGGTCCCAATATTTTTCTGTTTTCTATATAAAAATGCATCCTGACTTTTCCGATGATGCAGTACCTTCCCTGCTCTTTTCAGGGGAAAAATACATGATTCCACTTATGTGAAATTCAAAAAAGACAAGCTAACCTGTGATGGTAAAAGTGTAGTGGTTGCCTCTGGGAGGACTCCACATGTCACAAGGTTGAAGACCACAGAGCTGTGCACTTTATTCTGTACGCTGTATCCTGGGATTGAAGGGAACCACAGGACCCCGAGCAGAGACATGATGGGACGCCCTGTCCAGCAGTACAACTCCGACTTCCCCCTGCTGGCGTGAGCGGTGAACTGAGAATGAAGTGTACTGTAATGGACTGGTAAAGGCAGAGACTGAGTGAGCCTCGTTTGAGCTCTGAGTTCTGGTCCCCAGTGTGTGGCCCTGGTCTAATAACCACAAGACAGGACCAGGTGAGAGTCCACTAGGCCAGCACTCCCTTCTCGACTGGGTAGTCAGGTGAGAGACCGCCAGGCCTGCAAAGGCCTGTAGACAGCAGCAGGAGCCATCCTGCAGATGGACTTCGGAGAGAGCAGCGGTGGGCTTTTCCTGTGCCTCCACACCCGTGTGACTTCTCCAGATAAACATTTGTGAAATGCCCTGCCCTGGCTTCCATGGGGTGTGATTTATTAATAAGGGCCGTTTGTCAAGGAACTCCCTTAAATGGGTTTACATTTTGCAAAAGAAGGCAGAACTGTTCATTCGTGTAGGTTAAAGGGGGGTGAAGTGGCTGATTACCCATTTAAGACTTTGCAAGTCTGTGGGGCCCCGAGGAAAATGCCTTCCTCAGAAGCTCTTAGCTTCAATGCAAGTAAAATGAGGCTCTGAGAAGGCTGAAGGGGCCTTAATAACTGTTTATAAGCCCATTAAGGATGATTAAAAGGAGGGCGGCAGCAGCTGCTCTTCCTTCTTCAGTGATGACAGGGCAAGAGGGGATTGTGCAGAACGGCCAGCGGGATCGCAGTTAGGCGCGGACAGGGACTTCCCAAGGCTGCAGGCTGTGGGGAGGGCGCAGTGCCTTCCCTGGTGACTAGTAGGAAGGGCTGCGGGTCTCCCCAGCCCCAGGGAGAGCCTGGAGGAATCTAACAAGTGGGACAAGACCAGTGCCAAGACTCTGGAGAAGGGAACATCTGCCCACCTTGTTTCTTTTGCATATTTGATTCTTTGATGCAATGGAATCCAGAAGTCCAGGGCTGAGGTCATTTGGAGTCTAACATTTACCAGATTTGGAGGTAAAAAACAAACAAACAAACAAAAACAGTTACCTAAGAAAAGGAAGCCCACAAGCACTGGGGATCTTGTGAGTGTTCTTACATTTCTCTCCCAAGGCCTTGATGGACGAGGATCGATTGGGGCCAATGTTTTCTTTCTCCGTCTGATTCATTATAAAATGGAGCAAATACGTTCAGGGATTAGATCACACAGGGACTCATAGCTGCTGAGGGATTTAAAATTGTGTGGTAAATTCTGCAGTTGGAACTTCGTGTCATGCTCAGTAGAAAGCAGGGTCGGCATCTCGGTTGGCCTGGCCGCACGTGCGGCTCACAAACAGAAAGAGGGAAATGACGCTTCTGTTCCTCAGGGCCCTCCTTCCTGACTGTGGGGCTATTGTTTGCCTTTTAGTTTAATGTGCTTTGTGATGGCTGAGAAAATTAAACAGCAAAATGAATGAACGTTGAAAACTGAAACTTGGCATGGCTGATTTCAAGCTTAGCATGCGTGCGTGGTTACACCTCCCATTCATTCGCTGAATATACGGAGCCGCTGCTGGGTGCCAGGTGTCAGTTCACCCAGAAGCACAGCGGCCCCAGTGCCTGCCCTTGTGGAGTTTACATTCAGTCTGCTGCAGCAGCCTGCAGCCTGCCGATAAGCCGTCCCCAGGGGCTGTTCTCCCAGCTCTCTCCTGGCCTGTCCATTGCTTTGTTTGGTTCCTTGAGTGTTTGTGTTTTGTTTTGTTTTGTCTTTTAAGAATTATCTTATTTAACTTTATTTATTTACTTATTTTAATTTGGCCAGAGAGGGACAGAGTTAGAGAGGAGAGAGAGAAAGAGTAAAAAGCAAGCCATCATGGGGACCAGCAGTTAGCATAATGTCACTTAACTCCCACGTAACTGTCCGTGGTTTGAGTCCCGGACCCAGTGGCTTAAACTCACGCTGGGCATGTGTGCGTGCATGCCCAAGATCCCAAGAGGAGAATGGAAGAGAAGCGATTGTGGCGTGGCCATCCCCCCAGAGGGTGATTTCTCACTTTCTATCTCTCTGTCTCTCTCTGTCTCTCTGTCTCTCTCTGTCTGGCAAGCGCACGTGCCCTATAGCAAAAACCTCTCCAAAAAAAAAAAAAAAAAAAAAAAAAAACCTCTCCAGAAAAAAGAAAAGTCATGACAGATTTAAAAAAAAAAAAAGCAAGCCATCAGGTCTAGGACTCAAACCATGGTTGGCTATGTGGAAGTCCAGTACCCTTAGCCACACCACCTGCTAGCCCCAGTTCCTTGAATATTCTATTTGAAAAGTAAATTAATTCACACCTGGAATCTCCTTTCCAGAAGAACAGATCATTCAGAATTCTTTACATATTTTTTGAAGAAACGTAAAGGGGAGCCTTATGTTGGAAAATAGTCGAGATACCCAAGTTGTGGCCCCAACCTTGGGTCCTCAGGCCAGCCTACTGTTAATACGCCCCCAGACGGTAGCTCTGAGGAGGTGTGACTTCTGCGAGTCAAAGATGGAAAAAGCCTGAAATGGGTGAGATATTGGGTCTGGAGCTCAGGGTAAAGCAGTAGGGGAGACTCAGCTCACTGAGACTCTCCTGTGAGTTGCATGTACTGGGGACAAGAAGTAGCTCCTGTTCTAAAAAAATAATCTAACTGAGAAGATAACCATCTCCTTAACAACCAGCTGCCACACAGGCACTTTCTGAGAAGAAATAAACGAGTTCTTCCCTACACAGTGAGTGCCAGAAAGATAGACAGGGACCAGGGCAGTCTCAGAAAGCATAATGGAAGACCTGAAACCTGAAGGGGTTTTCAAGATGGGGACAAATTCAAAGTGGCAGAAAAGAGAAGAGAAATTTTGAGCAAAAGCCAAGGCATTCAGAATCCCGTTCTTCAATCCATTTTCAGGCAATACTTGTCGTGTGTAACCTTGAGCGGCCTAATACAGAGGCCCCTGGGTATGTAGCAAGCACTCAACAAACATTTGTAGAATTGGATTGAATTAAGCAGGCTTGGGGTTGGTTTCCGATTCAGGTCATGTAGAAGGGTCACCACTTTTCTAACTAGATCTAGATAAACATTATCATAATCAACGACAAACAGTTACTAAGTACCCTCTAGCAAAGTGGCACTATTCACTTAGGCCCTAGGGATCCAGCAGTAAATAAAACAAGATTTTAGTGTTTATATTCCAGTGAGGGCCGAGAGACTGAGTATAAAACTGGACAATGGCTAGACCACATATAAAAATAGAACTGTGACCCACAACCTGCAGCTACCCACCCAGGACACCAACGCCTTTAGCTGTAATAAACAACACAGAAGCCAGCCTGCTGTCCGATTTGTAGGAAGCCAGATTGCTATCTCCACTAACAATCTAGGAAGTGAATAGTAACCCTTGCAGTGATGGTCCCCCTTGGCCAGGATTTGGTTAATAACTGACAGCTTTCCTACTTTGTGTCCCCATCGCCAACGTAGGGCCCATCTGAGAAAGCCGACCAGTGGCATAGGGTGCCCTCCCTCCAGTTAGCCTGCCTGCAGCTTTCCCGTGCCAGCTGCCTCTGCTCAGGGCAGACCCTAAGCCTCCTTTTTATCATTATAAAGCTTCCTCCGCTCTCCTCTGCCTGCCCCTGGCAGCACTGAAATGTCAGTGCTGGTGGCTGACTTCCTTGCTAAAGCAAGCTCCAAATCAATAGTCTTTGCTTTTCTCATACTGTAGGTCCTTGTTTATTTGTACTGGGGCAATAGATTTGATATATAGACACAAGATTTCATATATACGATTCATATTATATATATATATGTGTGTGTGTGTGTGTGTGTGTGTGTATGTATGTGTGTATATATATATATATATATATATATATATGAGTGAGATGTTAATGCTGGTAGATATTATTGAGAACAATAAACAGGGTCAGGGGTTATGGAGGCAGGGATGGCCAACTTAAATAGATGGTCAAGGAAGCCCCCTGGGGTGAAGTGAGAACTGAGCGGTGGAAGTGTGGGAAGGAACCATGCCAATAACTGGGAAGAACCTTCTAGGCAGAGTACACAGGCAAGGGCAAAATGAGGAACAGAGTGGTGAGCACGGGGACAGGAAGAGATGACTTCAGGGAGGGGTGTGTGAGGAAGCAGGTATGTGTGTCTGTGGGGCGTGTGTGGTAGGGAGTTTGACCATCTACCTTGTGAACCATTGTAAGGATTTTGGCCTTTACTTCAAGGTTGATGGGAAGTGTTTCCAGGGTTTTGAGCAGAGAATGACATAATTTATGTTTTAAAAGCATATCTCTGGTTACTGATTTGAGAATAGACTTAAGGAAGGCAGAAAACAAGGGTGGAAGTAGAAATCAACTAGACAGCTACTGGATTAATCCAGGTACACGTGGGAGAGGGGAAGGTGGTAGAGCATAGTGGAAGGGGACAAACGGGTATCTCGTGGCACTTTTTTGAAAGAGCATCCCAGGTGTGAAAGCAGTCCTGCGAATCTTGGGTGGATTCCTGTATTAGATAAAGGTTCCTCAGCAGGGGTTAGCCTTTCCCTCCGTGGAAGCCACCAGATGTAGTTACTTAAGATAACACAGACCGGGACCAGTAGATGCCATAGCAGTTACATAACTGGACTCCCACATAGCTGACCGTAGTTCAAATCTCAGACTGGGTGGCATGGAAATCATGCATGCATGCACAGGAGGAGAATGGAGGAGAAGAGATTGCAGCATGGTCATCCTCCCTGGGGGGGTAGGTGTGATTTCTTACTTTCCTTCTTGCTGTTTCTGTCTCTTTCTCTCTCTCTCTCCTCTCTCTCCCCAGTGAGTAGACACGCCCTCAGGCAAAAACCTCTTAAAAAATAGATAACACAAACCATTTCTCCTGAGTGTGGACTGTCCCGAGCCCAGGCTGGGATACTCATTATCGGGGGAACGGTGGTCAGGTGCACACACAAGTGTATTGAGGTCAATGGAATCCCTCAGTGTTGCAAAACTTCCTGTCAAAATTCAAAGCAGTGCTCCACAGACACAGAGGAAACAGGCCTGACAGCGTTGTCTCGGTTTGGATTCCAGGCCCCGTGGTGAAAATGGTTACACTGCAGTCAGTCTGCACAGCGCAATAACGCTTGGTCCGAAAGACCACAGTAAGTGCCTTTTGCCTGGAGACCTGAGTTATAGGAAACTCCCAACTTCTGCCTGTGACTCTCCGAAGTCTAAGCTCTTAGGAAACTTGTCTGTTTGGGAAAACAAAGGGAGAGAGATGATTGTACTTTGGGAAGCTGGAGCCACAGGACTAAATTAACATAGTGTCTCCTACTGTCCCTGCAGTGTTTGGTTTGAAAAACATGATTCCTATAAGTCTTGGGACCAGGGCAAGGTGTGCTCATACACAGAGTTCTTGCTGTTTGGGACCTTCTCAGTGAGGCTGGCCCAGGGTTTGGAGTTGCCCAAGCTGACCAAACTCTGGCCCGGGTTTGCTCAGAGGCCCATGGGTTTTTGTTTTGTTTTGTTTTTCAGTTTTTGTCATAGGACACATACACTCACCAGAGAGAGACAGAGTGAGAAATCACCCCCAGGGGGATGGCCACAATGAAATCCCTTCTTCTCTATTCTCCTGAGATTTTGGTCATGTACAAACACACATCTGGCTTGAGTCTCAAGTCGCTGGATTCAGGACTCGAACTGTGCAGTTCGCCATGTGGGAATCCAGTGCCTTAACCTCCGTACCACCTGCTACCCCCATTCAGAAGCCTTTCAATCTCTGTGGTATTCAGAAACATCGTGGCACTATAGCCCCTTCAGAACTGGGCACAGCTGAGGGAGGGAAGCTGGTTAATCTGATTTATAGGCGAGACTCACATACTCTGTTCATCCATGGTCAGAGCGCACTCCAGCTGGCATGCCCTAAGGGTCTTTAAAAAATAATAACAGTTTTATTGTGATTTAATTAACACACCATAGAATTCAGTGGTTTTTTTTTTTTTTTAGTATATTCACAGAGTTGTACAACCATCACTACTATCTGATCCCAAAACATTTTCATCACCCCCAAAATAAACCCCATACCCACTGACAGTTGTTCCCCATCCCCAGGCACTGGCACCCACTAATCTACTTCCTGTCTCTATGGATTTGTCTATTCTAGACATTTCATAGAAATAAAATGATATAATATTGCCCTTTTGTGTCTAGCTTATTTCACTTGGCATGTTTTCAAGATTCATCTGTTGTAGCATGGCTCAGTACTTCCTTTTTATGGCTGAATGATACTCCATTACATGACTATACCACATTTTGCTCACCCATTCATTGGTTAATGGGTATTTGGCTTCTTTCCATTTGGGGGCTATTACGTGTAATGCTACAACGAATGTTTGCCTACAAGTTCTTATGTGGACATATATTCTCATTTCTCTTCAGTATAAACCTAGAAGTGGAATTGTTGGGTCGTATGTTAACTCTACCTTTACCTATCTGAGAAATTGCCAGGCTGCTGTCCACAATGGCTGCACCAATTTACCTCTCACCAGCAATGCGTGGGGATTCGTAAGCTTTCCAGACAGACAAGTGAGGTGCCCCTAGCCCATCTTGCGGTGGGTGCATTCAGCCCTATATCAGATCTGACCCACTTTGGCTTGAGGAGTCTGGAGTGCTGGTCAACCACAGGTAAGGAAGTCTCTGTAAAGCTGTAAAATTGCATGCCTGACGTGTCGGGACTCTACCTACACAATCTGTGTCCTCACAGTACTCTTTGGAGGATCATTCACATTTTGAGGACTGTCTCTATTTTATAGATGTGAAAACTGAGGGCGGAGAGACAAAAGATCTTGGCACGGCACCAGCCTGGCTTTGCCTCCTCCAAGCGTACATGGGGAGGGCTCAGCTTTTGATTTGTGTTCTGATGGGAAAAGATATTGGGTGCCTGAACCCACAGAGGGATCTTCTCACCAAATAGCTCTCTGCCCTGAGCGTCCAAGGCTTCTAAGGGCTGCAGAAACCAAACCTCCACAGGCTCAGAGTCAATGCCAGCCTCCAACTAGCAATATGCTCATGAGGCCTGGGTTGGAGATCTGAAATCGCCCCTGGCCTCCTTCAGCCCTACCCCTAGCACACTGCTTTGGCCAGTATAAAAGGCAATTTTGCTTCTCCTTTTTCCCCTGTTCCACACACATTCCCTACCTGTCTGCTGCTCAAAAAAAAGCAGTCTCCTCTTGCCTGTGAGCATCCAAGCACGTTCTTAGCCAAAATCTGGGTCACTGTTTCAAAAACTGAAGGGGCTGCAGTTCCTATGGTGGCCAGCAGGGGCACAACCCTTCCTTTTGCCACTGAGCTTCCAGTGAGTTGTCCAGAAACGCCTCTGGTAAAAGATCGCCTTTTCCTTTTTCCCACCTTTCCCCAAGCTGCTCTGGATAGGTGGTCTCCGTGTTTGCAGGGAGCAGTTTAGGCCACTGAAGGTCCACATGTGGCCACCCTCAAGAAACCAGAGTAACTGGAAACCAGCTAGCACCACACCAAATGTGGAGGACAGTGCGACACCAAACATAGCAGCTCCACCCACAAATGGCTTTTCCCCAGAAGGCCTGGGGACAGCTACCATGGCATTTTGCCAAGCAAGCTATGGCTGTTGACCAAGACAGCTCCAGCTGGGTTCAGAACAAGCTGATCACTGTGGACACCGTAGAGAGGGCTCGAAGCAGCGGCAGTGCTCAGTATCTCTGCACACACACTCTGGGTTTTGTTTCCTTGACATGCCATTTTGCCACAGGTTCAGGAAAAGGAAGGCCCCACGTTCGATGTCTTCGGGCGAGGGGGTGTTGATGTGTCTGTGTAAGTGTCCCTGTGGTCATCATTAAAATCATTTTGCATTTTTTTTCTTAAGCAGTACAGATATTTTTAGTTAAAGAAAAACAGCCTTTTCTAAGGGCGACAAAGTGAAACAAAGGTAAGAAGGAAGCTGGGCAGGGGCTTCTCACTGTTCAAACTCTTGCTCCAAAACATGGAAGTGAAGAAACAGGCCCTCCCAGGGACTCTGGGAGTGACTGGCGCAGCAGAGGGGCTTCTCTGGTCGGGTAGGTGGGACTACAGCCTGCCCTTGGTCACTGGATTGGTTTGACTAGGCTCTAAGTGCCAGTCAGTTGCCATGATTCTTGGGGGGCATTAAATTAAGAAATGACACAGGGAACCAAGGGTAGCTTATTCGGTTGGATTCTGAGTGACAATCAGAAAATAATCTTGATCTGGTGCAACCATAATTTCATTTTTCTTGGAGCGAATTTGAAGGAAGTTCAGATTGTTCTGTGGGTCGATTTCACACACGGTGCTCCGTGCCTTCAGGATGAAGTTGTGCGTGAGGTTGGTGTTCTGTGTGATGGTGGGGTTATCCATGGTGCTCTTGGTGGGAATGCCTTCTGTGTTCACCACGATGATTCCCTACACTCCTCTCTGGCTCTGAAGTTGCTTTAGTGTCTCCTCCACCTCATCTTGGACCGACCTGGAAGCTCTGCCATCATTTTGCACTTATAGAAGGCCTGCTAAGTGCCATTTTGCATTTATAGAAGGCCTGCTAAGTGCCAGCTCATGCGGGGTCCTATCCTTTGGTAAGTTTATTCAGTGTATGCATCTGTAGGTACTATCTAGGTTACTTATGAAGAATTGATGTTCAAAAAGGCAGAGTGACCTGCCAGAGGTCTCACAGCTAGTCAGTGGCAGAGGGAGGTAGGTTCTGGAGACAGGTCTGACTTTTAAGCCCTACATGCCAAGAATAGGGTCCAGAAACCAAGGCTAGATAGCGGAGCGTCTAGTTGCTCCCACCCCAAAACTGCCTTGATTCTGAGGTTGCTTAGAAAGAAGGATCTTGATGGGGCCAGCCAGTAGCACAGTGGTTATGGCTCTGGACTTCCACATGGTAAGCCACGGTTCAAGTCCCGGACCTGGCAGCTTGAAACTCTCACTGGGCGGGTGTGCATGCACACCCAAAATCCCAAGAGGAAATGGAGGAAAAGAGATTGTGGCATGGCAGTCCCCTCTGGGAGGTGATTTTTTTCATTCTCTCTGTCTTTCTCTGTCTCTCCAGCGAGCTCATGTGCCATATAGCAAAAATCTCTTTAAAGAAAAGATAAAAAAAGAAAAGAAAAGAGGGTCTAGGCTAAGCAAGGGTAGAGTCAGAAGGGGAAGGTAAGGACACAATTTGCAAGGTAAGTTTATCTCGGAGCTGTTGTGGGTGCCTTGAAATACGGGTTGAAGGAGACCTTCACAACAAGCAGCTGATTGGTATGACTGGGTGCTGCGAGAGAAAGGTAAAAAGGGGAATGAAGAGGAAGAAGAGGGGGGTGGTGGAGAGGCAGAGACGAGGATATGGCTGCTGGCCATAAGACCCTTGAGGAGCCCCCTGCCTGGGGCGCTGGCTGGAGCAAGCACAGCTTTCATTCTCTCCGGCAAGGCCAACAAAGGGCAGCTGAAGCACAGAATTTCTCAAGAAATAAAAATTCCTAGCACACCCCTGGGGCCTCTGGGAGAAAAACTGACAACGTGTTGATTGAAAACAGACCGAACTGATGTGCGCCCGCAGCTCTCGGCCTCGCTCCCGCAGGCTCACAGCGCCACCTAGTGGTCTACGAGGCACCTGCCGCCTCCGCGTTGAGTCTGTCCGGGCCACTGGGACGCGTTGGTCCCTGGAGGAGATCTGGGGTCTGGAACAGCAATTTCTCTCTCCCCTTGCTGTCGAAGCCCATATTTTTCAAAGGTATTCGTACTTCCCCTCTGTGGGAGTGAGGAGTTCCCCACATTTCAGGAGTGGGTGTGGGGGCGAGGTGCTGGTAAACGACTAAACTTTGATGTATCCCCCACAGTGGCCAGTTATGTGATACTCGACTGACTCTGCCCCTTTTAGGTTTTCTGAGGAGGTCATGAGTGTATTCTTTTCTTTTCTTTCTTTCTTCTTTCTTTCTTTCTTTTTTTGCCGTAGGAGATATGTGCTCCGCTGAGAGAGACAGAGACAGAGAGAGAAACTGAGCAATCACCCTCCCCCCCTTCCAGGGGGTATGGTCACCTGCACTCCCTTCTCCTCCTTTCTTCTCCTGGGTTTTGAGCACACACACTCACGCACATAGTGTGATTTTCAGGCCACCCGGCCCAGAACTCAAACCACAGTTAGTCATGAGTCCAGCACCTTAATCACCGTGCCACCTGCTGGCCCTATTCTTTTCATTTTTTTCAATGTAGCTAGATATATTCACTGGTGATAGGTTTACATCATTCTTTTTTGTAAGCAATGAGGTTTTTTGGTGTTTTTTTTTTAAGAAATATTTATTTTATTTGTTATTATTATTTTTTTGATGACCAGAGAAAGAGAGAGAGAGGAAGGGAAAGTAAGAAAGCAAGGCATTAGGGGCCAGCAGGTGGCATAGTAGTTAGAGGCACTGCATTCCCACATGGCTGACCACAGTTCGAGTTCCAGACCCGGCGGCTTGCTCTTTCACTTTCCCTTTCTCTCTCTCTGTCTCTGTTTGGTCAAATTTTAAAAAATAATAATAATAACAAATGGAATTAAAAAAAAAAAAGTAACACAAAGCACCAGGTCTGGGACTCGAACCACAGTTAGCCATGTGGGAGTCCATCTTCTTAACCACCACACTATCTGCCAGCCCCACGTTTACATGATTTTACACATAGTACTTCTCCAGTGAAAGTGTTAGAGTATGAGCTCCAAAATATGACTATTCTTCCATATTAGGTCGAAGACCTCAACTTCCATAGAAACCCTGATCACCGAGTGTGTAGAAACGAAAGTAGGCCCAGCCGTGGGTAATGCAAATAGAAGGGCAGCTGCTGCACAGGGCTGAGGCGACATGGGAGCCGCAGGTTCATTTCCTGGCCCAGTCTGAGTAGGCTGAGCACAGCAAAGTGCCCCTGTGGTTCTCACTAACTGGGAGGCTGGGGCAGGAGGATTGCAAGGGCAAGACCCTGTGAAAAACACCTCCCATATGCTACTTCTCATTAACAAAACCAAACAAGATAATATGCGTTTGTCCCTGGATAAAAATGCTTTTAACATTTTGATTCCCTCCGTTGACTCCACTGCCTCCCTTTAAATTCTGGCTAATTTACTGGTCTGAAGGGTCCCTGGGGTCGTCGTTTGTCCAGTGCACATGCCTGGATGCCGCCGGAACTCCAAAATGATTTCCCACCTGAGTGACTTCAGCTCCAAAGGCGCTATAGGGAGCCACAGGAGCCAAGTGCTGCCAGTGAAGGTGCTGCCAGGAAGTGCTGGGGGGCAGTTATTAGACTAGAAAGACCCTAACCAGGGAGTCCCTGCCTGGCAACCCAGCTTCTTGTTCATGGCTGCAGAGGATTCGTGGTTACGTCGTAGCTCACTGCAGCATTTGAAGAGTTCTGTACTAAGGACTGCTAAATATCTGTGGGTTGGACCAGCAAGTGGCATGGAGGTTAAAGTAGCTGGATCCCACATGGCCTACTGCATTGGTTAGAGTCCTGGATCCAACAGTTTGAAAATCTTGCTAGGCACATGTGCATGCTTGCCCAAAATTCTGAGAGGAGACTGAAGGAGTGATTGTGGCATGGCTGTCTCCCCTGGGGGGTGTTGGGAGGTGGTGATTTCTCACTTTCCATCTCTTTCTCTGTCTCTTTCTGGCAAGCACACAAGCCCCAAAGCAAAATAAATAATTAAACAAACAAACAAACAAACAAAAAACAAGAATCTGTGGGTTGGCATCCCTGAGAGGACTCCATGTGATCATGCTTTAAAGACCCCTGTCAAGGGACCAGCAGTTAGAGTAATGGCTATGTTGCTGGACTCCCATGTAGTCAACCGCGGTTCGAGTCCCGGACCCGGAGGCTTAAACTCACGCCGGGTGCGTGTGCGTGCATGCCCAAGATCCCGAGAGGAGAATGGAGGAGAAGGGATTGCGGCATGGCCATCCCCCCTGGGGGGTGATTTCTTGCTTTCTATCTCTCTATCTGTCTCTGTCTGTCTGGCGAGCGCACGCGCCCTATAGCAAAAATCTCTCCCCCCCCCAAAAAAAAGACCCCTGTCAACATTCCCACTGGAGCTTTTCCTTTTGAAGAAGAAACCATGAACTCCTATGAGTCAATCTTGCTAGAAAGGAAACCACTGCCCCCAGCCAAAAGTCCAGATTACTGACTGAATCACATTGCGTTAAATGGGCTCCTTTGGTGATGAAGAACAGATTCACAGACTCACCGAGCGGCCACATGTGGAAATAGAGAGCCCTAGTTTCATTGCTCAGCCTCTCCAGAGCCCAGAGTGACAGAAGAGCTGACTATTGAAGGTGTGGTGTAGTGGGTGGGTCATAGGATGTCAGCCCAGCATGTCTGAAGGACCTTACTGAATGTGGGGAAGATAACATACGAGGCAAGCTAGCTCAGCAGCATGGAGATTGGAACTCAGTCTCTCAGACTCCTCTACAGCTAAGACAGAGGCAGGTGGTTTAGCTCTGCCCGTGGGGCAGCATCATGAGGCTTCAGCTGGGAGAGGAACATGAGGGAACAGCTGCTGTGTGGGGCTGCATCTGGGTGCATTGCTCTGGGGCAGAGCATGGCACAGGAACGTGGAATCTTGAAGGCAGTGGGGCAGAGACGCTCCCCATAGTATGAGCCAACGGCAGCAAAATCAAGCCCGTGATAAGACAGGTGGGGACTCGGGTGTCGTTCACGGCTGCAGAGTCCTAAGCCCCACTTCTATGACTCTGCTAGAGATTCTGTGAATCACTAATGTCCTTTAATGAATTCTTTCTGCTTAAACAAACCAGAGTGGGTTTTGGTGTTTGTAAATAAGAATTCCAATCGATAAATCCACCATGAAAGTATAGTAAGGTCTTAGGGTCAACAGATGGAGTAGCAGTTACGTCGCTGGACTCCCACATGGCTGACCATGGTTCTAGTCCTGGACCTGGTGGCTTGAGAATCATGCCGGACATGTGCGCATGCATGCCCAAGATCCCAAGGGAATAATGGAGAAGAAGGGATTGTGGTCTGGCCATGCCTCCTGGGGGGGGGTGATTTCTCACTTTCCCACTCACTGTCTCTGTTACTCTCTTGGCAAGCACACACGCCCTAAAGCAAAAACTTCTTTAAAAAAAAAAAAGAAGAAGAAAGTGTAGTAAGGTCTTACAGAGACCGAAATCAAAAGTCATTCCAGATTCAAGATAGCTATAGGAGGTTATCGTCAGGAGTTGGTGGATCTTTGTTTCAGAAAGGTTGAATTCCGCTATGGTGGTGGGGCTGAAGCTGTTTTTACTGCTCAATATGCCACCAGCAACAACTATTTTCTCCTATCAGGCCTTGCGTTCTGGTGGGACTGACATCATGCCCTAGTATTAGGCACAGGACCCAGGCCAGGCCAATCAGATTGTTGCTTTTCCTTGGCTCTAGCAATTGGTTTAGGGATGGATACATGTCCCAAGGTCGACCAATGAGAGCTTTCCCTGGTACTTATGCTGTAGCTCTAGAAAATTACTCTTTTTATACTGAGACTGTTAAGCAAGAAACATGAAGCCAATGTTGTCCACCTTGTCAAGTGTGAGAAGAGCCTGCCAACCAAAGAATATGGCCATCTGAGGGAAGGAAAGTAGGGTATGAGATAGAGAAATACTAAATTCTTGATGACGGAGAGCATTTTACCCAGTCATAACTGAAGTTAGTTCTATATATTTTTTAATTATGTGAACCATCAACTTCCTTCGTAAGTTAATTTGAGTTGGTTCTGTTACTTGAAACCAAGACGGTCCTAATACAATGGCACATGTTGAAATCCTGGAATTTTTGGCAAGCCTGTAAAAGGATTAAATTATATCCCTACTTATTAGAGCATTCGCTCCGTTACTCTTCAAGCCCGTGTCTTTATTTGAGCATAACTCTCATGGCCCCAACTGCACTCTTTCTTTGAGAGAGAGATTTTTGCTATAGGGCTTGTGCGTTTGCCAGAGAGAGACAGAGAGACAGAAAGCAAGAAATCATCCTGGTGGCCACACCGTAATCCCTTCTCCTCCTTTCTCCTCAGGATTTGAGGGCATGCATGCACACATGCACAGCATGAGTCTCAAGCCTCCTGGTCTGGGACTTGAACTGTGGTGAGCCATGTGAGAGTCCAGCAATGTAATCACTATGCCATCTACAGTGCTATCATCTACACCCACGTGACAGGGTTTTCACACATCCTGGGAAATCCTTCGTGGAGTCAGCACACTATTATATTCTTCCTCCACCCTTCAAGTGCCTTTTGGGATTCTCCCATTCTTCATGAAGCACTCCTCTCAACACTCTGTCTGGCAAACACTGTTGTAACAGTTATAGCAATGGTTGTAACAAAAGGTACGTTTTCCACCTTGAGCACCATGTGGCACCCCCCTGTGAAAGGTGGGCTGCCAGCCAGTATGCAGAGGTATCCGGGCTCAGAACTGCTGGTCGGGGAAATCATGCACCAGCATGACTCAGTGGCTTCACTCCTCACTCCCCTCTTCTAAGTGCATCTTCCTGATTGTTGTCCTACTTACTCACAGTCATTCATTTTCTTTCTTTCTTTCTTCTTCTTCTTCCTTTTTTTTTTTTTTTTTTAAAGATTTTTGCTATAGGGCACATGAGCTTATCAGAGACAGAGAGACAGAAAGTGAGAAATCACCCCCCAGAGGGGATAGCACACCCACAATCCCTTCTCCTCTCAGGATCTTGGACATGCACACACACGCGCATGGTGTGTTTTAAGCCACCAGGTGTGGGATTCAAACCACGGTTGACTACATGTGAGTCCCGCAATGTCACCATTACGCTCTCTGCTGGTTCCCATTTTCTCTTTATTTCTAAAATCAGTTCCCTTGGAAGGTAAAATAATTTGCTTGATCTCATTGCTAATTCTAATTCTCACTTGGGCACAGTTGGTTGAGCTAGGCCACATCAGAAAATACCAGCCATGGCCAGAAACAGTTTAGTGGTTAAGGCAGCTGGATCGCATATGGCCAACTGTGCGGTTTGAATACAGGACCTAGTGGCTTGAAAATCACACCAGGCATGTGTGCGTGCAGGCCCAAAATCCCAAGGAAAAAATGGAGGAGAAGGGATTGCAGTGTTGTCCCCCCTCCCTGTGGCAGTTCTTTCTTACTCTGCCTTTCTCCCCCCACTCCCTCTGACAAGCACATACATGCTATGGCAAAATTTTTGAAGAAAAGAGAGAGAAAGAAGAAAGAGAAAAAAAGAAAAGGAAAAAAGAAGAAAGAAAGAGAGAAGGAAGAAAGAAAGAAAGGGAGAGAAAAGACAGAAAGGAAAGAAAGAGAAAGAAAATACCAGCCAGTTCCCAGATAGAGTCCTGGGCATCCCTGTCCAATTGCATGTGTCCAAGAGGGGTGTGCATCACATGGAAAAAACACAGCGGACTCTAGGTGAAGAGCAGCTTGGATCCTTTTTTGGGGTACGTGTGGTATAGTTTTTCTCAGCCAGGAGTGGTGGGTATGACAACTACCATGATTGATATGTCTGGGGCATTTTCCTGTCCTGTAAATAACAGAATAAAATCATGGTGATGATAGAGAACAGGGCGATAATTAGTGCCAGAGACTGGCTTTCCCTTTAACACCTGTACCCTTCCTGCATCACACTCAGGTGTGGTCTCTGTGAAAGTTAGCAATTTTTATTTTCCAGAAGCCAAAGGACTGGCTGGGTTTATGATCTTTGAGGGACTTAGAGGAGAGGGGAACTGCTAAGCATTGATTTAATGACTCCTCTTTGATATAAAGCATGCATCCATAACCCGCTAAATCAGAAAAGGTCCACTGGCCTTTAGGGACTGTGAAACTTGAGTGTGGAGCACAGAGCTGAGAGTCGAGCATTCTCAACTTTCTCCAAGCTGGATGAAGACACATTTTCCCCATAATGTCCTTACAACTGGGAGCAGGACTGTGACTCTCAACACGATGGCATCTAGTGTGTCCCTAGTTTATTCTGTAGTGTTGTACCAATGCTCTAGGGCAACTCCAGAACCTCCAACTTCAAGTCAAAGTGTTTTCAAAATAATCAGGAACTTCCACCTGGGAGGCCTGTCTCAGACCAGTCATCGTCAGAAACTCTGCCATTAATTATATGATCTTTTGATTAGCTAAAAATCACCAGAATACCTCTTTCGTAATGAAATAAAATCCTTAGCCATCAGGGTTGGCAGTGGGAGGGAACCTGGTGAGGAAAGTGGGTTGTATGAGAGGTCCCCTTTGCCTGTTTGAAATGTTCTGGGACTATCCCTGGATGGACCAGAGCAGTCAGCAGAGGCAGCTGCTTCTTCCCCTGGGCTGACTTCTGCCAGGTCCTAGAATGCTATCACTGAAGTTCAACTCCTTCTTGTATTTAAAGGCTCTTAGAAGGCCAACAGGTGGCATGGAGGTTAAGGCACAAGATCCCACATGACTGACTGGGTAGTTCAAGTCTTGGACCTGGCAGCTTGAAAAGACATTCTGGGCACATATGTATGTGTGCCCAAAATTCCAAGAGGAAAATAGAGAAGAAGACTGTGGTGTTGTCATACCCCAGGGATTATTTCTCTTTCTCTCTCTCTCTCTCTTTCTCTGGTGACCATATGCACCCTACAGAAAAACTTAAATAAATAATTGGTCCAAGTTCCCCACAAAAAAAGCAGCTTTTTTTTAAAAAAGAAAAATAATTGTTTATTTCGTTTAATTAATTTATTTACTTTTAATTTGACTAGGGGGAGAGAGAGAGAGAGGGAAAGTGAGAAAGCAAACCACCAGGTTCTAAACTTGAACTATGGTTAGCTATATGGGAGTCAAATGCCTTAAACCCCATGCCACCGGCTGGCCCCCTATAGCTGCTTTTTCTCCAAAGTATGGGGCCTTTGTTTAGGGCTGACTTATTTAATGCACTGGGTTCTGCTGGCTTGTTTGGCTTTCCCTGCCAAATGAGTGTCTCAAGGTAAAAAACGGCCTCTAGTCTAGGTGAACCACAGCAGGGTGACCTGTCCCCTCTGTAGAAGATGGGACTTAGTGGTTAAGGGTGTCGACTTCACTATTCAATGCCCTTGGGTTCAGACATTGGCTCTGACTTTATTTATTTTGTGACATTAACCCCTTTGAGCTTCTGCTTCCTACAGTGTAAAATGGGGTGATGATGACCACAAAGCTGCCCTCACGTGGCGGGTACGTTAAATGAGATCATAGTACTGCGTATGCGGTAAGGACTCAGAACATAGCTGTTGGTTTTTCTGGCTAGCTGGGATTTCCCTGGAAGCCGTCAGAAGTTTTTTCTAGAGAACTGACAGGGCCACTGAAATAGGAGTTAGACCCACTTACAGACAGAGAGGATAGGGGCTCCGAAAGGAGGTCACTGTGTTTTCTTTTTAATAAAGTCTCTGTGTTTTTCCTCTACGGTCTGGTTAATGTGCAATGTACACCCCTTTTACATGTCTCTAAAGAGTTTATGGCTCATTGCTAATAAGACAGGAGATAGGGGGACCAGCAGATGGCATAATGGCTACGTCGCTGGACTCCCATGTAGTCGACCACGGTTCGAGTCCTGACCCATTGGCTTAAACTCACGCCTGGCGCGTGTGCGTGTGTGCCCAAGATCCCCAGAGGAGAACAAAGGAGAAGGGACTCTGTTTCTCTCTGTCTTTCTGACAAGCGCACGCACCTTATAGCAAAAACTCCTCCAAAAAAAGAGATAGGAAATAGGGACAGTGAGCACACAGACAGGATAAAAGCCCAAGATAGAGTCACAATGGCTACATTTTCACAGCCAAAGCTGGCTGCATTAGGACTCAAAGCCACTGTATCTAAGGACAACAGTTTCCATTTAGTAACTGTATTCTAACAAAAATAACTGTATTCTAATAAGAAGTACAGAACGCTGTGGTCTACTGACCACACTAAGACTAGGGTAACAATCTCTCAGACTGCCATGTAACTATTTTCTAAACCCATGTCCTTATCAAAAAGCCAGCCCATTGCTCAGACTGCCATGAAAACTCCTTGCCTCCAGCTCCTCTTTGGCAACCCATTAGGGACCCCTGTGGGAGCTGTGTTCTTCCTTCCCTCGCTCTCTCTTTTTTAAGAATTATTTATTTAATTTAATTCATTGTTATTATGAATTTGCTATAGGGCATGTGCACTCACCAGGAGCCCAGTACCATAATCACCACACCACCTGCTGGCCCTCCAAAGTATTTTCTGCTGTTAGTAACAAAATGGACTGGGACAGCCCCGCCCCCACCCCCCGTGTTGTTAAGGATTTCAAAGAGCCTGCAGTGCGTGCTCACTGCCTCAGACACCACCCTGTAACTCCAACAGCGGTGACTGCAAGAGCCCCCAGCTACACCTGTGCCCACCTCCCAGTGTGACCTAGAGATGGAGACCCAGAAAGAAAGCCAAGGGACACCACACTTCCCTCCCTGCTCTCAGAGACAGAGTCTCTGGTGTAGTGTTTTGTTATGTTTTGTTTTAGGATTTTACTTAATTTAGGTAAACAAACATCAACATCTGGTACCCAGATCCTCATACATTTCAAAGGCCTCTCTAACCCCCTTCGGGTGTGGTAACCCCTCCTCTCTGCCATCGTGCATGTTCATTTGAATTTGAACTTAATGGATGCTAAATAAGCCAGCGAGAATGCTGTTTGGGGTGGGGCTGAGCAGCTGTATTTCTGAGGAGCGGTGTTTGCACAGGCCACATTGCCCAAAGGGCACTTCCAGGCAGTGCCCCCTCACCCAGGGAGATCCAAAGAGAAACCACAGGTACGGCCAGCCTGGCGCAGTGCCGTGCTGAGGGACAGAGCATGGGACAGCTGCCCTCTCCCGGGGAACTGAATGTGCAGATGCCAGCCCCTCTCTTCGGGACCTGCTTCCTTGTGATGTCTGCCCTCCTTTCCCCACAGAGCCCCTGCCAGGAGCTGCAACCGGACTCTGGTGGCATCCTTCAATGAGGAAGAGACCACCCCTGGCTGCAAGTGGCACGCAGACCAGTCCAACGTGGGACTCAATCACTTGAATGCATTCAAGCCAGAGATGAGGCTTTCAAGGTCTGTCCTCGCCAAGCTGCAGCACTTTGGGGAATTCTGGGTAAAGCGTGACAAGCCAGGAATGCTCAGCGGAGCCTGGTTGACTTGTTCTCAGCGTGGAAAAATTCTAATCTGAGGGCTGAAGTCCCAACTGGGGACTAAGACTCAGAGAGGCCCCTTATTAGGGCGGTTGAGAGCTGGAGCAGTCACCCGGCTGGCTTCCCTGTCCCCCAGTAAGGACGGCTCCTGAAGTTGTGCTGGTAATGGGGAGTGGGCTGTGGCACCATGCGGCCCGACTCAATGGCTGGGCCTTAGGCAGGTGGTCTTCCCAACCTAGGACAATCCCTCCTGTCCCAGATTCTGATTCTAGAGCTGCTCCTAATCAGCTGGGTGGCCTCACCCGCCAGCTCAGGGCATTCCTTTCCTTATCTGCACAGTAAGGGGGTGAAGCAGATGTCCTGAAGTTCTTTTTAGATTTAAAACTTCATGGGGAGTTTTGTTTTTTTTCTAAACTCTGGGGATAAATCCCAGGATTGTCCTAAGGATTAAACTGGATGAGGTGCATGAAAGCCCCCTGCAAAGTGAAAAGCACTGTGCACGGCAGCGTTTATAATGGGTCTGTAAGCCACAGATGTGCCTGGGCCTTCACCTCCCAGATACTGCTCTTTTTAACAAAAGCCTGGTTGAGCCAGGATTAAGGTTTCTGGAACCTGGACGTGGGAGCCTGTCTTGTTGAGCCACTTTCTCAGAGCCAGGTGAGGCTCACAGGACCAGGTGGAATGGGCAGAGGTAGAGGCTCCTACCCCATGCCCATCCCTCTCCCTGAAAGTCCTGTGTGGCTAGTGACAGCAGCAGCAACATGTCCTAAAAGGAAACCCCAAACTGAAGAGTGGTGGGTCATTTATACCCATCCACACTGGGCACACTTTCCACTCAGTGAATGGCCTGCATCCAGGTTTGCACACTCCAAGCTTGCTGTTGTCTTGCCTGTCTTCTCTGAAACCAGTGCCAGTTGCTCTGTGGTACTTAGAGACAGGAAGAACAGAGGTGGGACGAAAACACCATGGTGCCCAGTGTGATGTTTCTGTCCCCCTCACCTGGAAGGGCTCCAAAGTGCAGGTAGCGACACAAGAGTGTTGAGTGATCAGATGCAACATCCATGATGGTTCTTGTGTGACAATGTTCATGAAGAATTAGAGACGTGGACACAGGAGGGGATAGCAAACAGGAGTTGATTAAAAGTGGGAAGAGGGGGACCTGCAGATGGTGTGGTGGTTAAGGGCACTGGACTCCCACATGGCTGACTCTGGTTCAAGTGCCAGACCTGCTTTCTCACTCTCCCTCTCTTTCACACACTCTCTCTCTGTCCCTCTCTGGTCAAATTGAAATAAATAGGGGATGGGACCAGCAGTTAACGTAATGGCAATGTCGCTGGACTCCCATGTAGTCGACTGTGGTTCAAGTCCTGGACCCGGCGGCTTAAACTCACGCCGGTTGCGTATACGTGTTTGCCCAAGATCCCAAGAGGAGAATGGAGGAGAAGGGATTGTGGCGTGGCCATCCCCTCTGGGTGGTGATTTCTTGCTTTCTATCTCTCTGTCTCTGTCTTTCTGGTGAGCACATGTGCCCTATAGTGAAAAACTTCTAAAAAAAAAAAAAAAAAAGAAAGAAAGAAATAGGGGACCAGCAAGTGGTGTGGTGGTTAAGGCACTGGACATTCCCACATAGTCAACCACGGTTTGAGTCCCAGGCCTGGTGACTTGATTTCCCATTTTCCTTCTCTCTGTGTCTCTGTCTCTGGTTAAATTACAGAATAAAAATGAGTGAATAAATAAAATTAAATAATTATCTTTAAAAATTTTAAAATAAATTAATTAATTAAATAAGTCTTTAAAAAAAAAAAAAGCGGGAAGGTAGGGAAGCAGGTAACATGGTGGTTAAGGCACTGGACTCCCACATAGCCAACTGTGGTTTGAGTCACAGATCTGGTGGCTTGCTTTTTCACTTTCTCTCTCTCTCTCTCTGGTCAAATTAAAAAATAATAATAATAACAAATAAAATTAAATAAATAAGTAATTTTTTAAAAGAGAAAAGAAAATACTTTGAACTCAGTGATTTGTAAACATAGGAGGTTTGTTCAACTGTGGTTTGGAGGCCCAAGGGCCAGGGTCAGGGTCAGGACCAGGGATAGGGGAGGTGGTGTCCTCGTCACATGAGAGCAAGAGCAGAGCAGAGTAGCTGTGCCCACCCATCTCTATTCTGCTCTCATCTCTCTCCTTAAAAACCCACCAGAGGGGCTGGCAGGTGGCGTGGTGGTTAAAGACACTGACTCCCCCATGGCTGACTGTAGTTCAAGTCTTGGACCTAGCAGCTTGCTTTCTCACATTCTCTCTGTCTTTCTCTGGTCAAATTAAAACAAATAATAATAAATAAATAAAGTTAAATAAAAATAATTCTTTAAAAAGAAAAAAAAAAAAAGCTCAGCAGAACACAATCAATGAGGTCTCTGCCCTAATGACCTTAATCTGAATCTCATTCTGAAGGTCCCATTTTCCGACGTCATAATTGAATCCAGTTTTCACCCTCTTAATCTCATTACCATGGCTCCTCACATGAGTTTTGGGGAACATATTCAAACTATAGCAGGGCCCTTGCTCATCCAGACCCTCAGACACTTGGCTCCCTGTGCAAAGCTGAGCCAGAGGCAGACCTAAATACTGAGGAGCAGGCCGCTCTCCCTGAGTGGCAGGACGAAGGGCAGGGGTATCTGAGGGAGACCCCGGGAGCTCTCTGTGTAGCTCGTGTGGTGAACCAACTGGGACCAACCCCACTCCCAGCAGGAGGAGCTGCTGTCAAGTTCGACTTCCTGTGGGACTGGAAGTTTCCCCCCAGTCCATGCCCAGGAAGCACTTCAACATCTGGTAATGCCTGTCTACCACTTATGCCCGAACCCATGTTCCCCCACACACTGGGGAAAGATCTTCTTCCGGACCCTTCACAGACCCACACTGCAGGCCTAGTCATCCTGACCTGGGGAGGATGTTGGCACAGGGGACACATGTCTGCTTTCCTCTTCTTGCTTTCCTTTAACCTTACGAGCTCGCCCCCAAATCATATCCCTTAGCCTGTGCAGTGTGAGGCTATGGAATTGCCGCAAGCCTGGCTCATGAGGGGAGGAAAACCAGCATGCCCTCGTGGGGAAGGACATCTGGATGAGTTACCTGGTCACTCCAGGGCGCTGCCTCAGGCTCTCACACAAAGGCCCAGTGGCTTGGATCTCCTCCTCCCTCCTGAGATCAGAGGCTCTCCTGGAACCACTGCCCCTGGACAGTGAATGAACAGCACCTTCACTGCCACTATCCTGCCCAGAGGCACAGAGCAAGGGGAAGGCAGGGCTCTTGAGGGATCTCTGGGCCAAGGACGGAGGCTTTCTATAGAGGAGGGAGGGATTGGATCCGCTCCATCACGGCTCCTGGGGTGGTCTTTCTCTGCTCTCCCTTTCTAGAGCTCCCCCAGCCTGCCAGCCCCACAAGCGAATTCTACTCTCTCTGTTCATCCTGCCTACTTTGCTGCTCTCAAAGCCCCACAGAAACAGATCCTGCTGCTGGTGCACCGGAACGCAGGTCCATAGCTTCCTTGGAGAACAACCAGCATTCCTCACTCTGTGATGCAGACACGCCCCTCTTCACACCAAGGGGAGCTCTTCCAGACGGTTCACGTAGCTGGGATAATCAGTCCCTTTGCTGCCTGATGAAGGGGGAGTGGAGGGCGCTTTGGCTTCAAACCTGATCAGGCCTAATGAACATTACATGTAAGCTTAGCCCAGGAGGTGTAGCTAGGAGAACAGGCATTAGATCCTCCAGCTCAGGCAGATCCCCACGCTCAGTGTCTTTTCTTAGATGGTCTCCAAGGACTCAGCTGGCCCACTGGGCTATACAGAGCGTTTGTGTGTGTGTGTGTGTGTGTGTGTGTGTGTGTATATACATATATATATATGTATATGTATATATATATGTATTTTTTTTTTTTTTGAGAGGTTTTTGCTATAGCGTGCACTCGCCAGAAAGACAGAGGGACAGAGAAACAGAAAGACAGAAAGTGAGAAATCACTCCCCAGGGAGGATGGCCACACCACAGTCCCTTCTCCATTCTCCTCTTGGGATCTTAGACATGCACGTACACACACCCGGCATGAGTTTAAGCCACTGGGTCCGGGACTCAAACCGTGGTCGACTACATGGGAGTCCAGTGACGTAGCCATTATGCCAACTGCCGGTCCCAGTATATAGAGCGTATTTTGAAACAGAAATTTAGTTTACTTTGTTGAGTTCTTTCAGCTCCACAACTGTGCTATGCTCTGCCATATCCCAGGTTCTTCTTACTAGCAACTCTGCTGTCTGGAATCCAGTCATTCATGCCTTTTATTATTTTTCTAAGAGAGCAATTTTTTTTTTTAAGAAAGCACCCCTGGAGGTACTGCTATGCTGCAATCCCCTCTCCTGTATTCTCTTGGGAGAGGAGAAACGTGGCCAGTGTGTTTTTTAAGCCCCTGAGTCTGGGACTTCAAGCATGGAGTCAGCCATGTGGGGTCCAGATGCCTTAACCACCACATCACTGATGGGCCTAGCTGAGCATCTTTTACACACCAGCTATTTACCTACAAGGTGCTTGGTAAACAGAAAGACGTGGGCCATGGGACATGGAGAATGAAGGTGATGTGTAGCCTGTCCATCCCGATCTCTCACTGGGACCCATCTGCGAGCAGCACCACGAGGTCATCTGGCCAGTGGTTCTCAGAGTTGATCAGCAAAGAAACTCACAAGGGCACATGGGTGGAGAGAGAAATGTGAGGTGGGGGGCAATTCAGGAGGGCCGGAAATGCAGCTTCTCTTTTACCCCATTTTTTAAAAAAAATCTTTTATTTTAATTTTATTTACTTATTCATTTATTTTTTAATTTGACCAGAGAGAGAGAGAGAGAAAGTGAGAAAGCAAGCCACCAGGTCCAGGACTTGAACTGCTGTCGGCCATGTGGAAGTGTCCAGCACCTTAATCACCATACCACCTGCTGATCCCTCTTTCCCTATGTTAAGCAGAGAAATGCCTTTCCAACTTTTTGACGATGATCCACTATAAGAAATATATTTCTTTTTTTTTTTTTAGAGGTTTTTGCTATAGGGCGTGGGCGCTCTCCAGAAAGAGAGAGACAGAGAGACAGAAAGCGAGAAATCACTCCCCAGGGGGGATGGCCACGCCGCAATCCCTTTTCCTCCATTCTCCTCTCGGGATCTTGGGCACGCATGCACACGCACCCGGTGTGAGTTTTAAGCCACCGGGTCTGGGACGTGAACCGTGGTCGACTACGTGGGAGTCCAATGACATAGCCATTACACTAACTGCTGGTCCCATATTTTCTGATTTTCTATAAGGGCATGTGCACTCACCAGAGAGAGACAGAGAGAAAGCACCTCTCCATGGGGCATGATCACACTGTGGTCCTTTCTCCTGCTTCTCCATACTGTTGGGAATTTGGGTGCACATGCACACAAACCTCTGTGTTTTTCAAGGCTCCCAGGCTGGGATTTGAACTGTGGTTGGCCATGTGGAACCCAGCTCCCTTCAACCATAGGCCATTGGGATATCCCCCAAATCTCATTTTTAACATATTCAGCCTTCTATTTAGATCACCAAGGCAAATTTTTCTATAAATAAATCAATCTACTGGGGTGAGCAGATGGTATAGTGGGTAAGACTCTGGACTCCCACATGACCTACTGCAGTTTGAGTCCTGGACCTGGTGGCTTGAAAATCACATCGGGCACGTGTGTGTGCATGCCCAAAATCCCAGGAGGAGAATGAATTGCTGGCCATTCCTGCTGCAGGGGTGATTTCTCACTTTTCCTCTTACTGTCTCTGTCTCTGGAGTGCACAAGCCTACGGCAATAATAATAATAATCTCTTAATTGCATTTAAGAAGACCCAACCTTCTGCTTTTGGGCTTGCTTAAAGTGATGTATGACCTGCTGGTCAAGTCCAGCCTGCTGCCTGTTTTTGTACAACCTTTGAACTAAATATGATTTTAAATAAAAAAAAATTTGAAAAGAGCAATTCTACAACACATGAAAATTATATGCAGTTCAGATTTCAGGGTCCATATTTATTGGATCACAGCCTTGCTTGCTCACCTGAGTGTGGTCTGAAGCTGGCTATCTCACACTACAACCACAGTGCTGAGTCATTGCATTGGAGACGACGACCCCACAAAGCCCGCCATGTTTACTAACGGGCCTTTTACAGAAAGAGTTTGCTGACTCCTGGCTTAAAGCATGGTATTACTTTTTTTGAGAGAGAGAGATATTGCTATAGGGCACGTGCACTCGCTGGAGAGACAAAGACGGAAAGCAAGAAATCATCCCCTGGGGGGATGGCCTCGCCACAGTTCCTTCTCCTCTACGGGATTTTGGGCCCCCATGCACATGCGCCTGGCTTGAGTTTTAAGCCACCAAGTCCAGGACTCAAACAGCAGTAGACTACATGGGAGTCCAGTGGTGTAACCATTACACCATCTGCTGGTCCCAAAGCATAGTGTTTCTTACAGTGGGGATGGGGTGACCCTAAAAGGAATAGCTATGCTGATGTGGGCCTTTAAAGGGCAGCTGACTTCAAACACCTGGTTTTCTGGAGCTTCTTCACAGGCCGGCAGGAGCCTCTGCACGCCGCTTGGTGGCAAGCCCATCTTCACCCGTGACTGGGCAGGTGAGCCGCCCTTTACCAGCTGCCCCGAGACCGCAGACTGGCTCTCAGGCACTGCCTGGACCCGGGGGTGCAATCCCTGAACAATTCAGCACCACTTGATTCTGACTTCTCTATTTGATCTTTTCTTGCCTCTGCGTCTCACTAGCAGCACTTTCTCTGGTCTTTTATTTTCCTTTAGGCATATATAACCTCTGGGTCATTATTGTCCAACAAAATGTGATGAAGTACCTTTTTGAAATATTAATGAACACTTCTTTTTTTCTATTTTAAATTTTCTTTTAAACCTTCCTCTCCTGGGTTAGGCTGTTCTGTGTACGTGTTTCAGGGAAGGAAGGTGAGAGTGGGACAGGGAGCCTTTCTGGGCCTTAACTTGGGGACAGAGAGGCCTTGGGGACTCTCAGCAAAAGCTGTTTCAGGGAACATCAGGGTAGACAGCTAGATTCCCCTCCCCTCTGTTCTGTGGGCTGAGCGGGTGTGTGTGCAGAGGAAGCGAAGCATGGCTTGGGAGCAGCAGGGGAAGGAGGTGAGTATATTCAGTCCCTAAAGGCACAGAGACCAGCGCTCAGGACCTCTCAGCCAAGGATCACCTGAGAGCAGTTCCGGCCACCCCCACTGTCAGCCTTTATTAAAGCCAGTGCCACCAAGGGACAAGTGCTGGCCTGCCATCCTCTCTGTGGGGATTTCCTCCCACAGCAGCTGGTTCTTCCCTGGGTGACCTCCGCGGGGCATGACACCATCCCAGCCTCCAGCCTTGGTTCTGTTCCTGTCTGACCTGCCTTAGGAAGTCAGACCCCCAGATTGGAATCAGTCTGAGAAATAGACAGAGGGCTGAACACCCAGTGAACTAGATGATTGACATATGCTAGGTCTCCACAGTTCCATTGTCAAAGATTGGACCCAGCAGGCCAGGCTGGTGTAACCCCCATGGTGTGTGTGTGTGTGTGTGTGTGTGTGTGTGTTCCTGCGCACTCATCTGTGATTGTGTGTGCCTATGAGGCTGTAGGATGGGATTTGGGATTTGAAGGAGGATAAGAATTAATGGAAAGGGGCCAGCAGGTGGCATGGTGGTTAAGATGCTAGACTCCCACATGATTGACAGAGGTTCAAGTCTTAGTCCTGACAGCTTCTCAGTCTCTCTCTCTCTGGTCAAAGTGAAGAATAACAATTAAGAAAAAAAAAAAAAAAAAAAAAAAGAGGGAGGAAAGGAGGAAGGAAGAAGAGGAAGAGAAAAGAAAAGAAAAATGGGAGGTGGGCTGGCCCTATAGTCTCATGGTTCAGGGAGTCAGATCCCACATGACACACTGTGGCATGAGCATGGCTAGAATTCTGACAGGATGGAGAAGCGATTGCAGGTGCTTTCTCCTTCCTTCTCTGGCCAGCACACATGCCCTCTATCAATTTAAAAGAAAAGAAAAGGAATAAATGGATGGAGAGTCAAGTAGCCAGGCAGAATTTGGAAGCTGGGTTATGGCAGAAACACCCCTCACTACACACGTGTACATGCTGTGTCCCAAACACTTGGATGTGTGACTCCTCTCAGGAGTCTTGCTTCTGCTCCATCCCTAGTCTGGCTCTTCTTATAAATAGGGCAATAGGGGAGTTTCCATTTCCTTAACTTCCCATACCTCCTGGGACCAGGAGGTGATTTGTCCTAATCTAAGAGGTGGAAAGAGGCACTCCAGCTCCCCTCCTGCTAGAGGCCAGTATGCCAGGCCTCACACGCCTGACCTGAATTCACAGAAGTCAGCAAGATTGGCTTGAGTTCTTTTACAGTAGGTTGCTTGATCTCATTTCTTTTCTCCCATATACTTGAAGTTAGGACAGCTTTAATTTGAAATGGAAATTTATGCAAATACTATGTAAATTAGGTCATTCCCAGATTAACTGGGGAAAAAATCTGGTCGCTTTAGCAGGCACCATCTGTTCCCTCCTCATTCTTTCCATATCTGAACCCCGCCCCCACCCCCTTTCCCAATCAACTTTAAAACTTGTTTTCCTGTGGCTGAGAAGAGAGCTCTTTCAAGGGAAAGAAACAAATCAACCCTCGGTTTTCCAGGTGGGCCTTGAAATGTCTGTTCTGCGGTGGGAAGAGCCCAGGTGAGGGGCTAGAAAGGGTAGGGTGAACTCTAGGTTAATGGTGCAGAGTGGGCTGCTGCCCACATATGCTACACCTCCTCCTTTTCCCTGGCCTCTGCTTTCCATAGGAGTCTCCCTTTTCTCCTGTTTAGCTTTGCCTGAAGGATCTAGTGGGTCCATGTTTGTGCTGGTTGAGGAGTTCAGTTCCTGAGTGTCTCTTTCAGTGATATATATAAGTGCAGTGATGCAGGAGGCTCTCTGATCCCTATTCAGGGTCACTTTCTTCCTTAAGGAGATGGAACTGAGATGACTTCCCAGTAATTCAGCTTCTCCCTCATACAAAGAATGAGCCACAGAGTCTGGCTTCTGCTGACCCCTGGGAAATAAGAAATTCAAGAAGTAAAATCTTTTATTGCCCTTAGTCACTGAGATTTTGAACTTGTATGTTATTACAACAAATCTTAATGAAAGGGCCAGCAGGCGGCATGGTAGTTAAGGTGCTGAACTCGCACATGAGCTACCAGTCCCAGACTTGGCGGCTTGCTTTGCTCACTTTTCCTCTCTCTCTCTTTCTCTCTCTCTCTCTCTCTCTCTAGTGAGCACATGTGCCCTATAGCAAATTTTAAAATAAAAATAATAAATAAAATCAATAATTTTTTAAGAAAAAACTTAATGAAAGCTGACTAATATGCCCTCAGTCAATCTTCATGAACTTCTCTCCAAAATTGTTTCAAATTACAAAAAAATTTTTTGCATGTACTCATGTAAGATGTTCTCAATTTTAGGCCAAATGAAAATAAAAGCACATTTATGAAATTTTTCTTCTTGACTCATAATATGACTGTACAAATTGCACTTGGATATGTGGCTTCAGAATCAGACTTCTAGGCAGAAAGAATAGTCCGTGCAAAGGCCCTGAGGCAGGAGTGTGAGGAGCCCATGGAGGCAGGATCAGAGTAAGCAAGAAGAGGGAGGAAATTGGGGGTGGGGTGGTGGCAGTGATGGACTTGAGCTTGGCCCCAGAGAAGGTGCAATTTCAGGGCAGATGCACAAGGTGGCACCAGGACACTCTTCGCAGTCATGGCTGGCTACATATGCTGATGGCGGAGAATAGGACTCATCTCTCACCCTCCAAAATGACTCTGCCAGGGAAAGGGAGTTTAGCAAGCTCAAATCCCAGGCCACTGACTCAGAACTGGAAGAACTTTGGAGCTCTCGCAACACAGGAGATTGCCATGTGGGTTGGTTGTATGACATCCATGTTCAGACTCTAGGACTCTAGGATTCTAGGACTCCCGGAATCCCCTGAATTGCAAAATGCACTTTTCAAGGGGAACCTCCAAAGCTTTTATTCCATGGGGTCTATGGTCTCAAAAAGACAAAGGACTGCTGACTCCAACTAGTCTTCTAACAAGTCTGTGTTGAGGCCAAATTCAACCAGAACTTCCTTAGCAGCAGGTGGCCTGGGCCAGGTCCACATCATGACCAAGTGCCCTGGAGTCCTAGTGTGAGCCCTGTGCACTCAGCAGAGGAACCCAGAGCCTCAGACAATTGGGTCTGGAGACACGAGGTCCTCCTTCAAGATAGCCTTTACAGATTCTGCACGGGGCCTGCAAACTCACATGCACGTTTCCACTATCCTAGACTGGACAAATAGCAGGCCTTGCACATCTGTGTCCTGATGGTTTCCAAAGGTGTCCAGATGCTCCTGTGATGAGTAAAGTGTAGTTGCATTTAATGTGGTTACTGCATTCGCAACCACTCTGATCATTAAATAGTTTCTCACCCTCTGGATGTTCTGTAAGTCTAATAAATAATAGGTCTAATATAATGACCAGGGCGAGAAGTCTGCCGATTATTTTGAGCTAAATGGGAAACTGTATACTCTAAATGGCTGGAACCATCATCTGTGGTGAGAGGGGAAAAGAGCCTTGGTGTGGAGGTGTCGGATCGACCACAGGTGAACTGGGAATGGGCTTGTGGGCAGGAAGCCACGGCGGGGAGCACTGGGCCAAGCAAGGAGGCAGAAGTGAGAGCAGCCTGTGGGGCTGCTCACGTGGAACCACAGAAGGAACCCAAGGTTAGTTCCTCTGATGACGGAAGATGCAAATTTAATTCAGCAACTGCTAAAAAAAAAAAAAAAAAATCCCTGAACCAATTCTATTTGTTATTGGTTTTTTAAAATACCTACAAACTACCACAATTGCCTTCCTCTCTATCCTCCCTGAGAGTTGAACTCCAGAACCCGAGCTTTGGCTTCAGGTGGTTAGAACTGCAGGTGGCAGTTCCCCAGGGGCTCTTGAAACCCAAACTGAGGGCAGAAAGGAGAGGGTCAGGTTCTGGATTCTTTCTTTTCTATTTTTTTAAAGGTTTTTGCCATAAGACGTGTGCTTGCAGGACAGAGACAGTGAGAAGGAAAGTGGCAAATCAACCCCCAAGGGGGATGGTCCCACTGCAATCTCTTTTCATCCATTCTCCTCCTGGGATTTTGAACACTGCACACACACACACACACACACACACACACACCCAGAGTGATTTTTCAAACCACCAGGTCCAGGACTCGAACTACAATGACCTATGTGGAAATCTAGGGTCTTAACAACTACAGGTTCTTCAAAGGCTTCCTCACAGCTTTTCTTCAGTTCACTGCCCAAGAATGTCATCCAGACATGGGTTTGGAGGCCAGAGCTATTGCGTATTCATGAAGCGCCTGCTGGGAGAGAGAGAACAGGAAAAGCAGGCCCAGGCGGGTGTCTGCTGAGCTGGCCTGGGAGCTGGCCAGATTTTGCAAGATTCAAGTTGCCCAGTTTACTAGGCTGAATCCTGCCCCGCCCTGCCCTCCCTCTCTTATCTGGAGGCGTATGGGGACCTGGTGCTGCCAGGGAGCTTGCTGCTTAGCCGCCATTCTCCACGCCGACTGCCGTTGTGAGCCTGGACCCGACTGTGGCTCCATTGTTCCCAGTGGCCCGGACTGACCAGCTTGGCCTGGAGCCCTGCCCTGGGAGGACGCAGGCTAACACAGTGTTACAAAGCCTTGCTTTGTGGGCCTGACAGGAGGGTTTGTCATTAGCTGTGAGACGGTCCCTGGCAGATCCTGGCATGCGGTGAGCAGACAGCTCGGTGCCGATCACAGCATTTTGAGCACCTCCAGTTGGATACGGCATCCTGGGCCCTGGAATCTGCCCAGGATGTGCTGCCTCCCTCCACAAGTATCTCCACAGCCTCAGGCTTATTGGGTCCCTTATGCTGAGCAAGAGCAGGGGAGGAGGTAGATTAGGAACAGTAGTTTGTGCCAGAGCTGCAGAGGCTGGTGTCCAGGCTGCAGTGTGAGTTATGCCTGTTTATAGGAATGGCACCCCTAAGATTGTTCAGGGCCTTTATGTGGTGGTTATTCTGCAGAAGAAACAGCTTGGCATGTTTGCAGCCTGTCCATCCTGCCACAGGGCACAGATCCCTAAACAGCAGTAGCGGCATCCTTGTGGGTAGGATGTCCAACCCGAAGAATAAGAGGTGAATCTTTTTTTTTTTAAGTTTTGCTATAGAGAAACAGACAGACAGACACACAGAGAGAGAGAGAGAGAGAAAGAGAGAGAAAGTGAGAAATCACCCCCCCCTCCAGGGGGAATGGCCATGCTGCAATCCCTCCTCCTCCATTCTCCTCTCAGGATTTTGGGAACATACACACATGTTGGCATGATTCTCTCTAGCTGCCGGGTCCGGGACTCAAACCATAGAGTAAGCTGCATAGGATCTAGTGCCTTAACCGCCACGCCACCTGCTGGCCCTAACGAATCTCTTTTTAATCTTAGGGTAGGAAAGAATTTCTTCAATAAGACACACCAAACAAATCACAAATCATAAAATAAAAAATAAAAGATTCACAATTTCAACTACATTAAATTTAGAAACCTCAGTTCATCACAGTTACTTTGTTTTTTAAATTTTACACTCACTTTTTTAGAATCATTTTATTATTATTATTGTTTCTTATTTTTTCACAGGGCACGTGCACTCATCAGAGAGACACAGACAGTGAGAGAGAAAGAGGGAGGTAAAGTGAGAAGGCAAGCCTCCAGGTCCAGGACTCGAACCGCGGTTTACCATGTGGGTGTCCAGCACCTAAATTACCATACCACCTACTGGCTCCTCATCACAGTTACTTTAAAGAAACGTAAAAGATTAACCACAAACTGGAAATAGATACGCATGACCTATAAGTGACAAAAGCTTAGCATTACGAATATATCAATAGTCCCATACTCTTGGAAATAGGAAATAGTTTAATTTTTTAAATGGACAAAAATATGAACAGGCATTTTATGGAAGGGAAACACATAGAGCCAGCCAGACAGGGAGGTGCTAACCTGGTCAGTATCCAGGAAAATGCAAAACAGGACCACAGTGAGAAACGTTTCCTCCAGCCCAGGCACCCTGGACCTGGAGATCTCCTCTCAAATGGTTTTCAGCAAACCAGGGTCTCTTCCTGGGACTCCAGGCTACTGGGCTCTACAAAGCCCTGGGCTTTGTCCTTCCACCAAATATCTTTCCACCCAGAGCCTGCGTCCGACTCCTACTTTCCCTTCCTGTCCTCTCCAACAGTGTGTATAGCAGACCCTCCAGCCTCAGACAGATATCTCCCACCCCCATCTTCAGGTTCTCCCTGTGGCTGGTCTCTTGGGTCTCAACTGGCCAACTGGGCTGCGGGGACCATACTGTCAAGCAGAAACTTGGTCTACTTCAACTCCTAAGCCCAAACTCAATTTCACACTGAGTTCCGTGAAGACCTCAGGACAGACTGTTTATGAAACGGTAAACATGGCTGACACTAGCATCTTCTAAGATAGACCAAGTTCAGGTAAAAGAGGGTACCCCTTAGCCAAGGGCAAAGCTCCCTCTACCCCCTCATGGGCTGCAGTGATGAGGCAGAAGCCACATGTAACAAGAAGCACGTGCAGGCTGATGGCCCTGTATAGGCCATCCCTACTGGGCTGCTTGCTTGCAACACACTCAGAGTCCTGCTTACACTTTTCCTTTGGAGCTTCCCTGGTCCAGAAACTTCTGATTAGCCTGTAAGAACCTATACAGGCCACCAGGGACCAGCAGTTGGCATAATGGCTATGTTGCTGGACTCCCATGTAGACGACTGCAGTTCAAGGAGAATGGAGGAGAAGGGATTGCAACATGGCCACCCCCCCCCCCCCCGGGGGGTGATTTCTCTCTTTCTGTCTCTCTGTCTCTCTCTGTCTTTCTGGAGAACGCATGCACCCTATAGCAAAAAAAAAAAAAAAAAAAAAAAAAAAAAAAAAAAAAGGAAAAGAAAAAGAAAGAAGAAGAACCTATACAGACCGCCGAAAGCATATCCTAAAATGACTGAAGCCAGGCTTGAATGAGAACTAGATACAACTTAGCATTTGGTGAACTTTTTGCTTTTTAATTTTACTGTAGTGTGCTTGCACTTGCCAGAGAGAGACAAGGAGGGGACAGAGTGAGCATCCCGAAGGAGTTAGCTGTGTCACAATCACTCCTCCTCCATTCCATTCTCCTCTTGGGACTTTGGGTGTGTGTGCAAACACATGCCCAGCATGTTTTTTTGTTTGTTTGTTATAGGGCACATGCGCTAGCCAGAAATTCAGAGAGAGACAGAGAGATAAAAAACGAGGGAACCAGCATTTAGCATAATGGCTATGTTGCTGGACTCCCACATAGTCGACCGCGGTTCGCGACCCAGACCCGATGGCTTAAAACTCACGCCAGGAGCGTGTGCGTGTGTGCCCAAGATCCCGAGAGGAGAATGGAGGAGAAGGGACTGTGGCATGACCATCCCCCCTGGGGGGTGATTTCTCGCTTTCTGTCTCTATGTCTCTCTCTGTCTGTCTGGCGAGCACACACACCCTATAGCGAAAATCTCTCCAAAAAAAAAGAAAGCGAGAAATCACCCCACAGGGGGGATGGCCACACTGCAATCCCTTCTTCTCCATTCTCCTCTCGGGATCTTGGGCACGCACGCACACGCACCCGGTGTGAGTTTAAGCCACTGGATCCTAGACTCGAACTGCAGTCGACTACATGAGAGTTCAGCAACATAGCCATTACGTGAACTGCTGGTCCCATGCCCAGTATGTTTTTCAAGCTGCCGGATCTGGGCTGGCTGTGTGGGATCCAGCTGCCTTAACCACCATAAAATTAGCTGGCCCAGAATCTGGTGAAGTTTTCTATCATGTGTGTAAGAAATAACAAACACTCAGCAGTGGGGTTTGTTGTCACTCCCAAACTTGCTGCTCTTAAGAACTAGCGAAACCTTTGTTCAGATAAAGCTGAGGAACCACCTCAATCCTAGTCTACTTTCCTCATAGCTCTGTGCTTAAAAATCTAGGTCACAGTTTCTCTCCCTCCCTTGTGTCCCATACCGTTTGTACACTAAGCCAGTCTAGGCCACAAGGGTCGCCACTTTTTTTCATGACCATTAAAAAGCAGCCGGCAGAGGCCATCTCTGACCCGGGATCACGCCCCTTGTATAGCCCTTGTCAACTGTATTTCTAGGGAGATTTTACTTCTATCTTTCCAAGTCCCTCTCCTTTTATCTCTTTCTTGTTTGGGGCCTTATTATTTTTTTTTTTTTTTCACTCAATAAATAACCAAGTTTTCATTATGCACCAGTCTTGTAGGCACTGAAGGTACATTAGTGATCAAAATCATTTCAAAGGGCCAGCAGAGGTCATAGTGGTCACGTTGCTGGACTCTCACATGGCCAACTACAGTCTGAGTCTGGACCTGGTGGGTTGAAACTCAAGCCAGGTGCATGTGCATGCATGCCCAAGATCCCGGGAGAAAAAGGGATTGCAGCCATCCTCCCGGGGGATGATTTCTTACTTTCCCTCTCACTGTCTCTGTCTCTGTCTCTCTTCTCTCTCTCCCCGGCAAGTGCATGCACCCTAAGGCAAAATCCTCTGCAACAACAACAAAAAATAGTAATTTCAAATCTTTTTCCTCATGGAAATTATATGCCAACTGGGGAGACAGGAATTAGACAAAATAAAGAGTGAAATCTATGATGTATTACGGGAGATAAGCAGTCTGAGAATAACTTCTTATTTGCATGCCGCCATGGCTGTAAAAATAGTTCACTGGCCACTGAACAGTACTGAACACGGAGGTGCAATCACTACAGACCAAGCATCGCATTTAGTGATTCATTTAAATAGCAAAATAGCTGTCTGGTGTGTGCTGTTTTTACCCCCAGGTCCCAGATGAGGAAACTGCCACACAGAGAGCTTCAGTGACTTCTCAAGCTTACCCAGTGGCTAAGAAATGTGGGCACACTTAAATCTAAAACCATGGGACTCTGATGTCCTAGTTCGTAGTCACCATGTCATGTGCCTCCCAGCTT
>JAKSZU010000003.1:39753156-39755656 GCA_026018925.1 Tupaia tana | reverse complement strand
TATGGTCTTAGAGAGCTAATTATTTCTTATTACTTTAACATTCTTACTATTAAATTTTCTGTTTCCTAAACTTAAATATTCCTAGTCTCAGGAATTCAACATTTCTTTTTCTTTAGACAAGGACAAGAGAATGCAGGATAAGAATATACTTGCTTATCAGGTATCCTGTAAACTGTAGCTAGTATTTATTTTTGTGTTGGCAACTAGGTAACATGCTTTAGGTTTTTAAGGTCTTCGCTCACATATGTAAGGTATATATAGATAGCACAACACATTCCAAAAAAGCTACATTTTGGTATTCTAAATTCATGTCAGTATGTCAGAGGCTACAGAAAAATAGGACAAAATAAACTTTCCCTAAGCATTCTTTCTCCCTTTTTCTCTTTTAAAAAATAATTATTAATAGTATAAGGGATTGATTTAAAACATTTTAACTAATTTAATGAATTAAACTACTATTAAAATACATAGATTTATAAGGAAGACTGAACATTTAGTATGTAGCTGAAAAAAGTAAAACTTGGTGGACATTTTCACATGTTTGAGAAATAGATGTTATATACAGAAGTTACATGAATATGTGAGACTAAAAATGACTCTTCAGAATATAAAAATTAATGTGTAAGCACCATTTAAAAATAGTTGTTGAGTGATTAGTGCACCAGAATCACCAGTATTATCAAATCTCTTCCAATTATACTTGTGATAGGGGATTATCAAACTGTAGATGCAGCATTGTGATATTGTAGTAAAACACATCCACAGAGCAACCGTTCTTTCAGATTAGTCATTGCACAGTCTTTAAATGAAACAGCTAGACATTCAACACTTAATTTGAGTATTTCGTACTGTTCCCATAATTTTATATTGTTTCTACAGTGTTTTGTTATGATGTTTTAAATGTAATTTATTTTTGATCCTGGAGCAGAACATAACATAGCAAGCTGCTAGATTCATTAATAGCTCATTGAATTTGAAGATAAGATTTTTATGTGTTCTACTCTTATGTTTCCCAGATGTGTGTCATCGCTGAAGATCTAACAGTATTCAGTTTCCTAAAAGGAGTCATCATCACTATTTTTTAAATTGTCTTGTAAAAAATGCTCTACCACTTTGTATGTTTGGCATTTTAACCTTTAGAAAGAAAACTTGAATTTTCCCTGATGTGTTTTCTTTTCATAAGACTATAACCTTAATTTGTGTAAAGAATGTTAGATAGTTAAGCAAGTGAAAAGCAGTGACAAATACTTTATAAACAACTTAATCTTCATTTACTTAAAATCATAGTATCATTGGTTATAATAAAATATCACTTGCTATATCAGATGCCCTTCCCCAAACCATCTTTTAGAAGACACCCTACTTCAGTTTTTAAAAATTAAAAGTATTCCTGTGCCTTTTCAATTTTTGCTCTTACACATTCAACTATGTCCCTCATATATGGCATTTTGATTTATTAGGCAATCTGAGTATTAAAGACTTTTAGCAAAGCAGTGTTAGATTTTAAATGCACTGTGCATGATGTCCGTGATGAATTAATTCCACTAGAGCACAAAAGTTATCATTATTTAAATGCTGGCTTCTTTCAGAAGTTTTATATCACAGTCAAGTTTTCAAAATCAAAATTTAGCTGATATTTTGAGGTAAATCTATGTAGTTTCTTGTTGCACATGCCGATTTTTCTTTTATTTAACTCTTTCATGGGTGAATCTTCAGAGTAGTATTTCATATTTTAATATTAATTTAAAGATGATTAACGAAGTTTGAGAATATTGATAACTGTTAATGTGATAGTTTACTTTTCTTTAAATGTCACGTTCCAAATGCTTTGTATTTGATTAAATAAAGTAGACACTATAATAAATCAGATAATTGGATATAAAGTATCTTTTAATGTCTCTGACTTTTGTTTAAGAAAGTTGACAAAAATAGCTTCACAGTTTTTATATGTACGGTTATTTGCTCTTAGTTTTTGAGACTTTTTTTTCATCTATTTGTCTTGATTAAATGGTAATATGCAAAACAGATAAAAATAAAATTTAATATTAGGGCACCAAAATTATAAATTGGAGTTTCAGTATATATAGCTAGGGGAATATGGTAGAAAGTGGAAGCTATTTTTTCCTTCTTACTACCTTTGACATATATAGTTAGATCAGTTAATCAATAGGATTGATCTAGCTGTGCATACTTAAACACACACACACACACATACACGGCGAGGAAGGAAGGAAGAGTGGTAAGGAAGATGAGAGAGAAAAGTTGAGTTAGCAACAAGGACCAATAGTGTCCCTGGTGGTGGTTGAGATAACACAATTAATTATACTTGGCTCAGGTCAAGTTTCAAACTTGAACATTGCAGCGAATATGGAATAGGATATATGCAGGTTACTGTTATCACTCTACCGTGTAAGTACCTCACATGACACAGTTTTATACCAATAGAACCTATAACTGTAAGAGGGAAAAATAAAACCAACAAGTCTAGCATTCAGTACTA
>JAKSZU010000003.1:39745656-39748156 GCA_026018925.1 Tupaia tana | reverse complement strand
GCACTGTTTTTAGTATTTAAAAAGTTATGTAAATTGCATAATGCCTTAACCTTTAGCCATTGTTTTCAAGAATAATCCATTAAAAGAGCTAGACACAGCACTTTGAATAAGCTACCTATTATTTTAGTTTTATGTCATTTTTCATATATGGCAGTTATTAAAACTAAATTTTAGTTTCTTTTGAAATGTTTGTTTTAACCATCATAGGAATTAATGCCTACCAAAGTTTCAAGATTAACTTATTTTACAGGATACTTTAATAAATGTAGTTTTCTGGTTAGCCTTTTTTCCCTTTAGAGTATTTTCAGGAAGTATTGTACCAGTGAAATGTGATAATATTCCTACTAACTCCCTTAAATAAAAGTCCCAAAATATTTATAGACACATACTATTTTGCTTGATAATCTGTTGTACTCCATTTACAAAAGCAGGTGTAAATAACTGTCGAAAGTGAATATGTAGTTTAGTACTAAAAGAAGCCAGGTGCTGAAGAGAAATACCCAAGAAGTGACTTTTGCCCCCTTCATGTCTCTGATTAGATCTTAAATAAACAGAAAATACTAAAATCATGGCTATACTTTATAGTGTTCTAGCAGCATTTTATGATTAGCTTTGCAAGGTAGTGTTTGTAACCTGAGTTTTGAAGTTTGCTTTGCTGTACACAGTTTGTTTACGTAAATGATAAATAAGAGTATATAGAAATGATAAGTCCTTTAGGTGACTTAGACATTATGGTCATGGATTGCATGTTTGTAGAGTGCCTTCTAAAGGTGACTTAACACAATGAATATAATGAGTACCTTATAGACACTTCAGGAATTATCTACAGGAAGATATGTAATAATTTAATAAACAAATATGCAGAAAACTTTGTAAATGTCTCTCCTTTTGCTTATGTTTTAACTGTATTAATATAGTTAGATACTAAGGTAATTGAATTTTTTTGTCCTTCCATGTGTGTATTTTAGAATGGGCCTTTAAGCTCATTAAGGATTAGCATGTCTTTTCTGTACAATCAGTGCAGGTATTGCTTTAATTTTAATATATTCACTCTATTTTAGAAGATCTTAAAACAGTGGGAAAATATTTTTAAAAATTTATAAAAAGTGAAAAAGTGAAATGATTTTATACACTTATCTTTGCACGTTGTTATTTAAATGTAATGTGTTGCATAAAGAAATTAGTTTTTATATATTTATGGACTCATCATTGTTGACTTAGATTTCTTATTTAGAAATATAACCTAGGAGGAGCTGAATCATATTAACAAAGTAAAATTTTGTTTGCCATGAACTTCTGGCACAGTATGGTCTGTTTTGAGAACAGAATGTTTATCCTAATTTTATGACCTTCATATTTTTATAAAGGTGAGTAGTTTGACTTAAATCAGCCAATATTTTGGAGGCATGGTTGGTATTTGGAATACATTGCAACAAACACATAATTACAGGTGGATTTACCGAGTAAAAGGGGATTGCTAAAGTATAAATAGTATTTTTTCCTACCATTTACTTAATTAAATATTGAAATATTTCTGAAAGCTGCAATATATTTAAATGAATTTTTTAATGTAATGGATATGTTCATGGTAACCATCTTTGTTAGTGTGCTGAGCTGTTTTATATTCACTGAAAAATTAGTTTAAAAAAGCTTTCTCCTGATGAGTTACTCTCTCCTTCATTCTTTTCTAATCTTGCAAAATTAGTACTAAATACTAGAATGTATAATATATGGAAGTAGCATATTTCAAATGTTGTTTTAGATTAACTGTACTGAGAAATTATTCTGCATTAGATGTAGAATTTTATTTTGATATTAGGTTTGCAGAATTAATTGTTTGTGTCACTAAGGTCAAAATAGTTGCTAAAAACTTGATTGCTTTACAGGGTAGATTTGAGCTTGCATTTTGAGCATTCATTAAGTCAGATAATCTTTCTGAATGTTTTATGAGACTGTACTGCTTTGAAGGTGTTTCAGGTGATGGTGTTAAAAACATCTGGTCAGTACTTTCTTACTGTCAGTTTGTTCATTCCTACTCATTCAAAACTGTCTTTTGAGTAACCATTTAAATGCTAGAATCCACATTTTTTTTTAATGAAATTTAGAACAGTCACTTTTGAAAACAAAAGTGTAATATTTAACAATTAATAAATAACAGTCTTTACTGTGATTTTTAAATTTTTATTTTATTTGAAAATATTTAATCCTGATAACTTGGTCAAGGTAATGTTAAAGTCTTTTTAAAATCTGCTGAAGTGTAGAAAAATAAACAGCACTGTCAAATATAGCATTTAAGCACATTTGGTATCATTCTATGTTTCCATCTTCTGTTTCTCTTTTTTGATGTGTTTTATAGTGATATATGAGTAAATAATAAATTTGATTTTTAAGTAACAGCCACAATAATCCATCCCATACTCATTTTAAAAACACATATTTTAATTTGCTTTCCTTCCATTTACCTTAACTTCTCATTTAATGGAAAAAGTGCATCTTCTGC
>JAKSZU010000003.1:39673156-39740656 GCA_026018925.1 Tupaia tana | reverse complement strand
GAAAGAAAGGTTATTAATATGACTTTCTAATTTTCCAAACCCAGGTATGTCCCATGTATTGAAATATGTACAAATACAACTAATAATAGAAGAACTAACTTCATGTAGATTTTTTTATAATTATTTATTTTATTTACTCATTCATTTATTTTAATGTGACCAGACACAGAGAGAGAGAGAGAGAAAGGAAGTGAGAGAGAGAGAAAGTGAGAAACCAAGCCATCAAGTCCAAGAGTTGAACTGTGGTCAGCCATGTGGGAGTATCCAGGGCCTTAAGCACCATGCCACCTGCTGGTCCCGACTTCACATAGAATTTCAACCGTGTGTGGTACGTTTCGAAGTCTGTACTTCTAAGTCACTCTATGTGGTTTTAGCCCTATATGTATTTCCCCTCTAATCTGAATAGTCTGTGTAGAGAGATCTGGAGGTAGAAATAGAAAAGATAATTTATGATAAAAATCTGACCAGATGGTTTTATTTTGTAGTTCTTTTTTTCTTATTTTAGAATAGTTTATTTTGTTCATAAAAACTTAAAGTATATAAAACAGATTCTCAGTAAAAAGCAATATTTAACTGACAGTGTTAAATGTTAATGTTTTCCATAAATATATGAGGGGCATTTTAAAGTTTGTGGAAAAATAGAATTAATGCACAAGTTTATTTGGTGCAAAAATGTATTGAAATCCACACATAAATTTTCCATAATATGCATTTTCCATGAATTTTATGAGGACCCCTTGCATATTTGCACCCCACAGATTTTATTAACGTCTCCTGGAATGGTTTTACGATAAATTAATGCAACCCTTAGAAATTAATTGTAATTCTATTAACCATAAAACACAACAGTCATTTTTTCAATTAATGATGAAATGATTTCAATTAATTTTGAAAAAAAAATTCTTCTACTTCCTCTTGAAATTTCACATGGTCCATGGACAACCCACTACTTTTCCTTCTGATCAGAGCATCCCAAAATGTACCATTTTATATGCAGAAATCTACTTAGTAACTGCATAAGCACTCTCCTAATGTCCCCATGACAGAAGTTGCCTTAATTGGAATTGTGAATATGGAATTCAGAAATATGTATCTATTTATTCCCTAGGTCCAACAACTATGAACAAGTGACTTTTCACTAACTGTAGAAAAAAAATATTTGGAAATATTTTCCCACTTTTTAGCATTAAAGGTATACATGCCATGACAGTAGATGTTTTCTAGAACTTGAAGAGGCAAGAATGGTTGAGTCAGTTCAGTTATCAGGGAAGGGTTTATGAAGACGTTTTATGTTGTCATGAAGATAAGGAAGAGGATCAATGGGTAAAGAAAAGGGAGAAGGAGTTCTAAGTAGGAGTAAGAGGGTACATTAGGACAGGGCGGTTAAGGGAGCACAGAATATCAAGGACCATTCAGTTTGTCAATGCACCTCCTACAGAGACTATTTGGAAGAGTATTAGAAATTGAAGATGAAGTTCTGGGTAGATAAGATCTAGATTCTTGAGGACCTTGTTTGTTATGCCCAGAAGTTTTTATTTTTCTTCTATCAGGTGTTAAACAGCCATTAGAGATTTTTTTTTTTTCAAGAGAGAATATGACTCATATTTCCAACATACAACTTTATCACAGGTGTGGCTTATGTAGAGACATTAAAGAAATAAAAAGGATAATATTCATTGAAAATACAAACCTGGGGCCGGCAGCTGGCGTGGTGGTTAAGGGCACTAGACTCCCACATGGCTGACCACCGTTCGAGTCCTGGACCTGGTGGCTTTCTCTCTCTCTCTTTCTCTGTCTCTCTCTGGTCAAAGTAAAATAAATAAATAAATAAATTTAAATAATTCTTTAAAAAGAAAAGAAAATACAAACTTAACAATACTTGGATTGGCTATGGATTGTGAAGCATTGGGAATATTTTTAAAATGAGATAATGGATTTTGAAAAGTGATTAAGAGAATACCTACTGCGTAATGGGCACTTTGCTAGACAGTAGATAAAATATTGAGCAAAAACAGATATGGTCCTTGCCTTAATGAAATTGTGTAGCAAGCAATATAGACACTAAAAAAAATTATGTATAAAAGAGAAATTGTACCTGTGACAAATGCTTCAAGGGACATATGAATATGACTGTCAGCATATGATAAAGACGAGTGATTGTGCTAGGGATGGTCAAGGAAGGCTTGAAGATTTGAAGAATGAGGAGAAGATCAAAATTATTGTGGAGAGGACATATCTTTACTTTGGCATAAAACAGACATATACCTTAATATTGGTCAATAATGAAAAAATAGATGGATTTTTATTAGTTTTATTATTTTATTTTCTATATCCTTTTTACAGGAATTGATGTATTAATAAGGTAACTTCCACAAGTGGTCCTTATATTTAGACAGATAATTAGAAGAACACGGGTTTTTTTTTGTTTTTGTTTTTTGGAGAGCTTTTCGCTATAGGGCATGTGCGCTCACCAGACAGACAGAGAGAGACAGAGAGACAGAAAGCGAGAAATCAGCCCCCAGGAGGGATGGTCACGCTGCAATCCCTTCTCCTCCATTCACCTCTCGGGATCTTGGGCACGCACGCACACGCACCCAGCGTGAGTTTTAAGCCACCGGGTCCGGGATGCGAACCGCGGTCAACTACGTGGGAGTCCAGTGACATAGCCATTACGCTAACTGCTGGTTCCCCAGAAGAACACGGGTTTTACAAAACATGCTCATTCTTGACTTACATTGCAATAGTGTAAAATCAATCTTCAACTTACTAACTTTTTCTAATCTAAGATTTATCACATGCGATATTCACTGTTTGTGGATTGAGGTATTTCGTTGACTACATACATATATCGATATGCTATATCATTATTGGAAGAAGTTTGTATATGATTTAAGTGTTGAGTTTTTAAAAAAGTTTTTTTAGAGTCTTTTGCCTTAGGGCATGTGTGCTCACCAGAGAGAGACAGAGACAGTGAGAGGGATAGAGAAATCACCCCCACCAGAGGGAATGGCCATGCCACAATTCCTTCTCCAATTTCCTCCTGAGATCTTGGGCACGCATGTACATGCACCCAGCTTGAGTTTCAGGCCACCGGATCTGTGACTCAAACTGCTGTCAGCCATGTGGGAGTCCAGTGGCATAACCGCTATGCCAGTCTGCTGGTCCCAATGTCCCCTTTTTTAAAATCAAGTATCTTAAATATTATGTTCTTATGAGATGCAGATTATGGCATTAAAATACATCTTTGTGGTTTTCAAGAATATTTGTACTGAGGCCAGATAATGGCACAGGAGTGGGACATGGCACACTACAGGGTGGTTCTGTCTGAGAGGTTCCTGGTTTGGGTCCAGGTACCTCCCTGGTATTCTGGGCATTTGCTTGTGTATGATCTCAGCAGGCTGAGGGCTGGGGGTAAATTGTGCCATTGAAGCCCTGTTGGGGGGTGCAGGCTCTCTCTCTTTCTCTCTGTCACTCATAGTAGAAATAGATAAACCTTAAAAAAGAAAATATAGTATTGGGGGAGCAAGTGTTCCCCAAATTCTACCAACTCTGTATGGAGGAGGTGGCTTAAGTGATCATTAAATTAAAAAAAAAAGGTTTTTTTATTATCATGAAAATATTACCTCTCTTTCTTTGTTAAAAAAAAAAAAACATATCTGCAACAACTGGCTGCAATTCTTCCATAAAATATTTTTACCAAGCATCATATGTGTTATGGAGACAAGATTAAATCTTGTTTCCTGAGACGTTGATGATGATTAAATAAATCTTAATAGTGTTGAAGAAGGTCATCTATATAGGAAATGCTCAATAACAATTAGCCGTAAGATGGCCCAATTGCTACATGCAAGTTGCTAAGATGCTGTGCTCCACAGGCTAGGACCACATAGGAGGCCCAGGTTTGATTCTCAGTCCAGCCTAAAAGCCCAGATGCAGTGGTGTGTGCCTGAAAAACCAGCCACTTAAGGAGGCCGAGACAAGAGGCTCATGGCCTGAGCAGCATAGGTATCCTGTCTAAAACGGAACTGGGCCTGGTGTTGCATGTGTGTAGTCCCAGTTGGGAAGCTCAGGCAGGAGGATAATGATAGTCTCTATCTTTAAAAAAATAAAAGTGAAACAATAATCAGCTGCAAGCATCAGTACTATTATTTTCAAGTAATGAAAGTATTTTTCTTTATGTAGTTGTCACGTAGTCAAATGTGCAAGTCCCAAATAAACTGAAAGGAGCAAAAAAGAACCCTACCAGATCACTCCAGTGCCTCTGTAAACCTGTATAGCATATGGCCAGGCCTGCTCTGGGTAAACCTTTGAATTCTACATATACTCGGTCTGTAGATCTGTTTAGTTCTGCTCAGTGGCTACTAAGCATGTGTGGTTACTGAACATTCGGGAAGTGGCTCCTTAAATTAAAATGTGCTGTAAATGTAAAATACACCCTGGATTTTGAAGACTGTACAAAGAGAGAATGCAAACTATCTCATTAAATAATTTTGTAAGTGATCACGTTAAACTGATATTTTGGAATGTATTTAGTTAAATGAGAAACACTATTAAAATCAATTTCACCTGTTTCTTTTTAAGCTTGCATATATTTCTATTGTACATCGCTCGTCTCCAAAACCCTAAAGTGAAGTCTGAGGCATCACGTAGTTTGAGTTGGATCAAGAATTAATTCTTTTATCTAATTATGTATGACTTCAGCAGGAATTATATATACAGCTCCCACCCAAGTCTCTGAAATAGCCCCAGATGAGAATGTTTTGTTGACCCTTCTGTCTGCAACTTCCCTATTAAGGAAGAGAAGGGCCTTTTTGTGAAGCACTGATACATATTACTCCTCAGGTGCTAATACTGTGTTTTAGTCATGAAGTATGTCAGGAGGTATCATGAATTTTTGAACTGTAATATTCATGTATCTGCCTAAGTTAGGAAGGAGAGAAAATACTACATGCCCTATATAGAAAGTCATATTATCCTAGTATTAATTAGGATTTCCATAGGGTAACTATGGGTTGTGAAATATAAACATAGTAATTATCTCAGCTTGTTTTGACACAAAGAGAGTGTATCATATATATATATATATATACATATATATATATATATATATGAGTATTTTGTCCATCAATATAACATCACTGTGCAGAACTTTTTCAATGATATTATTTACTCATTTTGTTGAGAAATGGGCTAAAAAGTAATTTGCAATTTAGAAGCTGTGCATCCAAAAAGTAAATAAGTAAATGTCTTAAATATACCTCTTGAATTCAAAATTAATTTGAATTTTGATTTCATACTTAATCCAGATTCTTTTTTTTTTTTTTTTTTTGGAGAGGTTTTTGCTATAGGGCGCGTGCGCTTGCCAGACAGACAGAGAGAGAGAGACAGAAAGCGAGAAATCACCCCCCAGGGGGGATGGCCATGCCGCAATCCCTTCTCCTCCATTCTCCTCTCGGGATCTTGGGCACGCACACACACGCGCCCGGCGTGAGTTTAAGTCACTGGGTCTGGGACTCCAACCGCGGTCGACTACGTGGGAGTCCAGCGACATGGCCATTACGCTAACTGCCGGTCCCACTTAATCTAGATTCTTAATGCTGCTTTATTTAGTGTAATTCTGGTCTCAGGTGCCCAATATAAAATAGAATACTTAACCATCAAATGAAAATTCTTGTACCTTAATCAATTGCTACCCATTTACTACCAGAGTATTAGAGTACCATTAAGATACAAAGCAGTAGGACATATCATTTGACTTCTTTTTTTTTTTAATATGATTTTTGCAATAGAGTGCATATGCTTGCTGGAGAGAGAGATAGAGACAGAGAGAGAAAAAATGGAAAATCACTCCCCAGGGAAGATGGTCATGCCACAATCCCTTTTCCTCTATTCTTCTCTAGGGATTTTGGGAGCACATACATACATGCCTGGTATGAGTTTCAAGCCTCTAGGTCTGAAACTTGAACCATGGTCGGCCAAGTGAGAGTCCAGTGCCTCCTATGCCACCTGGTAGCCCCTGACTTCTCTTTTTAAGGTGGAAATAGTTTAAGAAATCTAAGACTTATAAATGTGTAATTAGATCAGTGACATTAATACTTTGAAAAAGTATCTTGGAATAAGTTAATCTAGTCTATTATTTGTGAGGTCATAGAAATTGGAGATCCATTCTCTTGTCTTATACTAAATTTTTTTGTTCCAACAGCATTTTTGAAAAGTCCATGTTTTAAATATCACATTTAAAATGAGTAAGTTGGTTTGAATAATCCCTCCTGCCTTAAAAATTATAAAATTTCCTGATTCTATCATGCTGGATAACTTGTAGTAGTATTTTAACACGTGAACTTAGACATGTTATATAACCTTCCTGAGCCTCAGTTTTTGATCTTTAAAATAGCTAAAGCTTTATACATTTAGGTCAGAGCTGCATAAGAATAATCTTCAAATTCAGATGTCTCTAGTTAGTTGATTGCTAATTCCACTTACTTTTGAAATAAAATTCCACTCTAATGCTGTGATCATAGCATTCAAACTTAAATGTTATATTATGGCAACAATAAACATCATTGCTTTAAAGTATATATTAACTTAAAATATTATTTCGTAATACTAGGTTTATAGTTTAATCTGTGGTAGAAAATTCTAAATTAAGATGACTGTTTACTTCATAAATAGATCCTTTCACCTTCAAAATGACCAGGATTCTTAGAAATCTTACTTTGCAATTATTAAAAAAACTCATATTCACATGCCTTTTATAAGTTTGTAGTTTTTTTTTTTAAATTGCCAGAGAGCTCATACGTTTGCCAGAGAGCCAGAGAGGACAAAGAAAAAGCACCTCCGATGGGGCACGGTCATGCTGCAATCTCTTTCCCTCCATTCTTCCATCCCATCAAGATGTTTTTCAAGCTGCAGAGTTGGGATACTAACAGTGGTCAGTCATGTGGGCACTAGCTTCTGTCACCACTGTACTGGGGGCTGGCCGTGGAGTAGTTTTTAATACATTGATCTAACATAATGTTTGGACAGTTCTGTGAGGTAGGTAGCTACTATTATGATTCCCATGTTACAGACTAACGTATTGAGACTTAAAGATGAAACCACATGTTCAAAGTCACATAGCTAGTAAGACTGGCAGCCAAGTCTTCTAACCCTAAATCTTCTTATCATTTTAAAGATAATACATTCCCATTAGTATTATTTTAAAGACAATGTTCACAGTTACTTAAACAATTAAGACATTTAATTATTTATGATGAACAGTCTTGATAAAATTCCATCACTGTAATTAGAACATACCCTGTTTGGAGGATTACTATAGTTCATGAAAGGAAGGCTTTAGTTTTCATGTTTTACGTATTATGGAATTACTTGTTCCAGAAGTCCTTACCATGTTATCACTTAGTGATCTGAGAGTTCTACAGTTACTGGAATAGCGTTAATTATTTTGTATAAAGAAAGGTTTTCAGAGATCAGAAAATGACACTTTTCAGTAAGTTTATTCTAAAAATATCTACTGAACCATCTAAATTATTATGTTTATTTACGTCTAGTTTTATTTAATGTGAATTAAAATAAGTGGATCACTGACCAAGATTTTATGATATTTAATATAAGAATTTTTGCTTATAATATATGTCTGGTGACTTTGCCATGTTTCATCATGGCTATTCTGTTGAGACTAACCTTGATGGCCTACTCTGCACCAGTGTTACCTGTGCTAACGAGTGACAATAATGGTCATGGTGATAATCCACAAAAATTGTCCGTTTTTAGAAGTACCAACAAAGAGCTTTGGCTGCCTGGGGTTGTCTACAGTGGATGTCTGAACACCACAGTTTATCAAGATCATTAAATGATGTACTCTTTATCAAGTTAGTGTTTCAAGACAGAGTTTGGTATGAGGTGAAACTAAAGAGAATGGTAGTGATATGTGTCTAATGTGTATCTTAAACAACTCTAAGGCATGTTGTAGAAGAAGCAAAATTGAACTTAGTGCAAATTTTAAGTAACACCTCATTACAAAATAGGAACCAATTTGATAAGGAAAGAAAGGAGAGGAGAATGAAATGAAAGATGGAAGGAATGAGAAAATTATAGTTTTTAATCATTATAAAATGATTATAATAAATTTAGAAATTTTTGAAAATTTAATCTTTGTTATTGAAATAAAGCATGATGAATAGGTTTGGGCAGATTACTGCCCAAAGTGTACTCTATAATTTAATTAGCCCTAACTTTACCATTATCCATATAAGCAGTAAAACTAGTCTTCATGATAGCTATAATGATGATCAGATAAAGAATGGGAATTGCACTCATCTCAAGAATCTTCTTACCTCGAGAATCACCACTAATTTAAAGTGCATAATCACAGTTTTAATGAAAATGGTTGCCATCATTTGGCTCTTTGTACATGCATCTTCTTGGAATATATTCTGTCCAAACAAGCAGTTTTTTTCAAATATTTTTGTAACACAGATATACAAATAAAATGTATGATTCACTATTAAGACAAATAACCCAATTTTAAAATGAGTAAAATATCCAAATAGACATTTTATCCAAGAAGATTTATGCATGGGTATTAAGCATATAAAAAGGTGTGTAATATCAGTAGTCATTAAAAATATCAAGATACTACTTTTTGCTCATTAGAATAGCTTTAATAAAAAAGACAGTAGTAAGTGTTGACAAGAATATGGAGAAGCAGGAAGCCATAATAGTTTTAGTGGGAATGTTAAATGGTACAACCATTTTGGAAAATAATTTAGCAGTTTCTTAAAAAGTTAAATGTATATCGGGGGCTGGATGGTGGTACACTGATTTTGCAGCGCACTGTAAAACTACCCACATGCAAAGGTCAGAAGTTCTCATTCCTGACTCACTCTACTCCTGGGCAGGGGCATAATCCCAGGAAGATTTAAACTAAGGACTGATTGGTATATGAATATCCTGCTGGAGTGCTTGTCTCTCTCTCTCTCTCTCCCTCTTGAAAGAAATACTTGAATCTAAAAAAATTAAGTTAGACATAAATCTATATAACACAGTAATTATATTCCTATATGTTTATCTGAGAGGAATAAAAATATTTGTAACACACAAAGATATTTATGAAGCTATTTATTCACACCATTGTTTATAATACCCAAAAAGTAGAAACAGCACAAATGCCCGTTAACTGGTGATGGATGACTAGATGTTACATAAGTTAAATTCTGTTTAGCAGTTTGAAGAAATGAAGTACTGATGGATGCTACCACACTGATGAACTTCAAACATATTTTTGTAAGGGAAAGAAAACCGTTTATAATTCAATTTGTATGAACTGTCCAGAAAAGGCAAACTAATATACATAGAAAGAGTAATAGTGGTTTCTTGAGGCCAGAGATAGGAAAAAGCTGTAACTGCAAAAGAGCAAGAGGAATTTTTTTTTCTTAATTAATGGAAACATTTTAAAGGAGCATTGTGATAATAATTGTAAAACTCTGTAAATGTGCTTCAATTGTGCACTTAAAGTGGGTGAGTTTTATGGTGTACACCATGATCTCTATAGCTTTTTTAAAAAGGAGAGACCAAAATAAGATGGTGACACCAACCCTTAGTACTTTTTTTTTTTTTTTTTTTTTTTTTCTTTTTTTGGAGAGGTTTTTGCTATAGGGCGCGTGCGCTCGCCAGACAGACAGAGAGAGACAGAGAGATAGAAAGCAGGAAATCACCCCCCAGGGGCGATGGCCACGCCGCAATCCCTTCTCCTCCATTCTCCTCTCGGGATCTTGGGCACGCACGCACACGCGCCCGGCGTGAGTTTAAGCCGCCGGGTCCGGGACTCGAACTGCGGTCGACTACGTGGGAGTCCAGCGACATAGCCATTACGCTAACTGCTGGTCCCAACCAACCCTTAGTACTTTTACAATGTCATCAGGGTAAATAAATGGAATTTGCATGCACTTCTATGCATGCATCCAGTAACCTTCTATGTGTGTGGGTTAACCAGTGAAGGATAACTTCAATTCCAAATGTAAATGATTCCCAGTAAGAATGTGGGGGGCAGGACAGCAAGTGACATAGTAGTAATGGCACTGGACTCCCACATGGTCAATTACAGTTCAAGTCCTGGTCCCGGCGACTTGCTCTCTCACTCTCTCTCTCTTCCTCTCTCTCTGGTGAGCACACTTGCCGATAGCAAATAATAATAATACATAATTACTTTTGAAAAAAGAATGCCAGGGGCAGAAAAATTACATTTATGATAGTTCCTTGGTTTCAGCCTATGGTTTATACCTACCTTCTGCTGTGGTTCAGAATATGAAATAAATGCATATTCTGTGTTCAGTAAGGCTTATGTTTTCTCCTGTGTTCTCAAACTTGTCAAAATGATTTCAGACAAATCATGTATATTTAAAACACTCAGCAGACATAAAATGCATTGTTTCAGCAATATTTACAGATAATTCTTATATAATAGATCAATGCTAATAAAAATAGTAAAAAAATATTTTCTGCCTTATATATTCTTTATACATGTTTTATACCTCTGGTTAGTATGTAAGATATCTGAGGCCAGCACTGAAGAATATGCCATTTATCTTTGTTTATTTAAAATAAACTAATATCAGAATAAATGCAAGTGATCAGTGATCATCCCATGTATAGTAGATGGAGAATAATGATTGTTAAATAAACATGAGACGCTCTCTGTGCCTGATTCTGACTCTCAGTTCAACACTTGTCTTTGAGATCTAACCAAGGGACAAGCAAAGGCGAAAACACAGAGCACTTAATTTGCTTATGGATTCAGAGCTGATAAAACATAGAACGATATGTGCAAGTACTGTGTCAAGTTGAGCTTCTTCGTTCTTGAAAGTACCACACCCTTTAGAGCAATTGCTTATAAAGGCTCATATTTACTATTCTGGTTAACCCTCTCAACTGTGTTAATAATTTGTTCTCCTAAAATTGGCTCTATTTCTGCTTTCTCAGTGGCATTGATTTGTTAACTGGTGTATGAGTTATTTTCCAAAATACTTATTGTGCTTTAATGCAATCATGCAAGCACTAACTTCTCTAGGACGTGTCAAATTATATCTGAAGTAACTGCATGTATAATTCCTAGACTGAGAACAAATTCTCAGAAATATTTACAACTCATAAATATGTAATACTTATTTTTAAGATTAATGACTTTATCTGTATAGTTTAATTTCTCTACAATTATTGCTTTTATAATCAGTAAAATAGACATTTTGGTCTGTATAGTTAATATAACTGCATAATTACACTTAATATTTAAAAAATGCTACAGGACAAAGAGTAGGAAAACTATTTTAATGGTTATCTCTGGATAACCAAGTTAGGGTTTATGTTTTTCTAGTTCTCCATTTTTTAATTTCTACAATTACTATGATTATTTATTTTGGATAAAATTACACGTAATTAAAAAGATAAATTAGTGTATTCCTCTGAAAGTCTAATTAGTACGTGGAAAATAAAATTTCCATTTTTTTTTAGAATCAGTTGCTTTTTTTATATTAAGTTATTTTAATTCATATAAACCTTTTTTAGCTCACTCAGAACTGTAAAAATTGCTAAAATGTATACCTCATGTATTTCTACAACTGTTAAAATCTCACCAACGGCATTTTTTGGGAATCAAATACTATTTAGCTGACACTGCGGTATTTTGGATTATCTGTGTACTTGTTAACTAAGGCAAGCCTTTGGCATTTCTTCGAACTATTTGAAGAACTGAAGAAGCTTATTAAGAAAATGAGTTTGTGCCTTTTTATTCTCTGTAAATAACAAGAGACTTGCTGTAGGCATCAAGCCTTAAAAGTGTTATGGTGACCCTTTTCTAAACAAGATATAAATTGGCCCTCAACTGTATGTAATATAGGGTCAGCTCCAACTTCACAATTCATTTCCTTTTATGTCTGTTTTTAATGTGTTGTTTTCTAATTAGAAATCAATATTTAATTTTATTTAAAATCAAGGAATGTAGACGATAAAACCGAGTTGTTCCAAAGCTGAAACTATTCTCCATGTTCTATTTTGTGGGTTATTAGCTAGTTTTTGACTAAGTACATGGTCTTCTGAAATGATAAAAAAAAAAAAATGCAGTCTGTAGATTGAGATAAGTATCAAAATAATAAGCCCCATTTTCATTTTATTGTTGTTGTTAGAGATTTCTTGCTATAGGGTGTGTGTTTTCACCAGAGAGACAAAAAGCAAGAAATCACCCCCTGGGGGGGATGGCCATGCCTCAATCCCTTCTATTCCATTCTTCTCTCAGGATCTTGGGCATGCACACACACGTGCCTGGTGTGAGTTTTAAGCTGCCGTGTCCAGGACTTGAACCGTAGTCAACTACATGGGAGTCCAGTGACATAACTATTATGCCATCTGCTGGTTCAAAGCCCCATTTTAATCATGTGAATTTTGTGATCAACTTTTTGTTAATTAAGTGTACATATATTCTAATTTAAGCTTCATATTACTATATAAGATTATACAAAAAGTATGGCTTATATTACCACAGTCCTGTTCTTCTTACATATGTATCTTTGTGTTATTAAGTCTCAAAAAGTTTTAAAAATACCCTTCAGAAAACATATCCTATTTAAGTGCAATTTACTCCATCAAGGTACTGTTTCTCATTCTAATTTTCTGAACAGGGTCCCACTCAATTGTAGATAATTACATGTGTAAAAACCCAATAACCAGACTGATACTCTAACTCATATTATATTCCCAATTAAGTTTACTATTTCTCATAGTACTTTCAATATCATTTAAAAAATATGTTTATTTTGATGCTAAGCGTTTTTATTCCTAAGTTCTTCAGATGATGTCAAAGAGTTTTAGAGCCATTGATAATTTAATTACAGTTCTAAAATCCTTGTAAAATATGATTAGCAATTTTTTTATGTCATCAAGTTCTCTAGTAAAACTCATGTTAGTTTCATATATAAAACAATAATTTTTATAATTTTGCCACTGTAATTAATTGCACTACATATTTTTATTACTCATTCATTCAACAAGTATTTATTGAGTATATAGTAAGTTTCTGACACTATTCAGCAGCCTACATACAGATAGCAAGTAAAGTAGCAAAAATATCTTCATTCTTGGAGCACGTATTCTATTAGTATTAATATTAAATATGCGCAAATGATTCTTTTGTTAAAATAACACAAGGGGTGAATGAAAACAATAAAACTGAGGCCATAATTGAAAAAGAAAAAACTCTAATTTCCATATAAACCATTCTTTTTATCTTTAAATAAACCAAGATTAAGTTCTCTTTAAAACCTACTTCCCCCTCAAAGATACACCAATACATAGTACAAAGTAAAATAAAAATGGAATTAGCAGCAGTGTTCTAATTTAAAATCTCATACTATCTGCAATATTTTTGGTTCATCTTTATTTAGAAATCTTACAGCCTGTCACATTCATTATGTCCCAGATGGAATCTTCATTCTTCACCCAAATGACTCTCTTCCATTGCTTCATATCTTTTTATTTTCCAGTTTTTATTAATTACTTTCTTTCATTGACAGAGGGTATCTGCACCCTTTAGAGAGGTGTGGGGAAAGAAAAAAAAATACCACCAACAACCACCCCATGCGAGTGGCCATGCCACATTCACAATCCTTCTCCTTTCTCCATTTTCCCATTCATCAGTATTTGGGGCATGCACTCACAGGTACCTGGCCTGCTCCTCAGGCCACCAGGACCAAGATTCTAACTGTGATCAGCCATGTGGGATCCAACTTTCCATACATAGTGCCCAACTGCTGCACTACAAAACTGACCCTGTCCTCCTGTCTTTTTAAATAACATTTTCGTCTTCACTACTGGAAAAAGAAATACAGATTTTTTTTTTACTTCCTCTTTCTCATTTCCCAAATCCAACCTATTGACAATAATTTTCAATAGATTTCTTACATATCTTTGATACTGATTGTTTACTATCATTCCAACCGCCATCACCTACTCTACCTCCTCTTACATAATAACACCAATAATGTCTGCCATCTGGTTTCCCCTGGATAGCCAGATGACCTTTTTGAAATCCGAATTTGACCATGTCATTTCCCTTTTCTTCTGGTTGCGTCCCTTGGATTCTTACAGGATATTGTGCCAGACATGGTTTATACAGTTCCTTATGACTAGGATTCTAACTGCCTCTTTAGCTTCATTTGTATCTTAAATCACCCCATACCCTGTTGATCCAGCCAAACTGGACCACTTTCTGCAATCTCTGTTATCCATATTTTCTTTCGATTCCCCAGATCTTCTAACAAGCTGTTTTCTTCCTGGATCACTTGCACATCACACTAAAATTTTCCTCCTATCTCCCAGTTTCCTAAGCCTTCACTGTTGACAAGTAGAATTCTTACTCATCTTCCAAATCTAAGAGATAAGTCACTTCAGGGAGGTCCTCTCCAATCCCTTTCTCACCTAAACATACACAAATACATCCTCATCTTGGGTGGATTCCCTCTTGTATAATATTCAGAAAATGTAATTATTTGTTTCACATTCATTTACTCTGATAAGAACCATTTTTGCATGTCCTGTCACAGTATTTTGCATGGTAAATTCACAATATATTTTGTTGCCTGCAAATGAATGAATGCATTTGAGAACTAGAATGAGACCTCTTGGAGTGATTTCTAGCAGATATAAAAAAAAAAATTTAAGGTAGGTTAAGCTTCATGAAATGTTCTTTAAGAATATTTTTAATCTGTTCACTTTTAATAGTAGATTGGGTATTAAATAAATGTTAAATAGGCAACTTCATTGCAATGTTCATATATGCATGTTGTGAACTTGGAAGGGAAAATGCCTCTAAACCTATTATTGGTAATTTTATGATTTTGTATTTTAGTTGCAAGTGTTGTGGCAGAGTATAAATAGCTGAGAAAAGCAGCCTCTAGCAAATGGAATGGTTAAAAATGTAAAGAAATCAAAATCTGATTTTTAAAAGTAACTACTGATATTAATAAAAGCCAAATGGATTTCTTGCAAATCTGGTAAATAAAGAAGGGTTTTGAAGCTTAGACTTTATATCTGCTTTGATTCATGAGCTAATTTTCAAAGCTGAGTTATAAGCTTTAGTTTATATTGTACCTGAGGCGTAGGCAGACTCATACAATAGCTGTACTTCAAGTGTCACTATAATATAATAAATGTAATAAAATTACATTTAAATAACGTAAAAAAATCTAATTTAAACAGGGGAAAATGAAATTTAAAGTTGAAGTTAATGCCTTTTTCGACTCCTGATGTCCGTTCCTGCTACACCCGTGGTGGTACCACTAGCCTTTTCATGTTAATATTTGGAAACTGCAGCCATAGAGAATATGTAACTTTGTAGCCACTTTATTTCCTAAATAAGAAATGGTCATTCGAAAAGCAGTTTTAAACAGGGTGACATATGTGATTTGTGAGAATAAACTTGGCATTTAACTACCACAATCTGTAAATTTGTGCCCTTTTTGTTTATACTTGCAGTTTTATTTTTTGAGGCCAGCTTATGAAGTTAGAGTTTTACTTTATTGCACACGGATTGGATTATTAACCTTCCTTTAACAACAACACAGGGTTAAATTTTGTAAGTTGAAGAGAAAAAAACTGGAATGGAACTCTTTTCAATTAAGAATTAGAAGACTAGAGTGAAAAATGTTAATATACAAACTACATAGTTTAACATTTTCAGCAAATATTTTAACAATAGTATAATGCCTTCCTTTAAGTTTGCATGCTCCAGTTTTCTCATCTTTAAAATGGAAATAAAAACAGTATTGTCTTGGTCAGATTGTCATGAGAGCCAAATGAGTTAGTGTATAAAGCATGTAGAACTGCATGGGGCATGTTGAATGTGTGTCATCTGGCAATTTTTGTCACTGCGTGAACATCATAGGTACACCTACACAGACTAGGTGCTGTAACTTACTATCCACTTAAGCTACATGTGCTCATAAGCCTGTGTGCTCCTTATAGGACCGCCATCATATATGTGATCTGTCCTTGGCCCCAACGATATGCAGTACATGACTGTATACGCATTTGCTACTGTCATTATCTTATTCACATTATGTAAAAGTATACTTAAGAAATTTATGCAAATCAAAGTTTTCTTAAGTAGACAGAGAATCTGAAAAAATCAAGGTTAAGTATGGCTTATTTTCTCCTAGTATTGCTTTATAAAAAACTAAAATGTATCTTAGCCAAGCTGATTCATGTGGCAGGCACCACTTATAAGGCTCCTGCTGCATGGGATGCCCAGGTTCTGTTGCAAGAACAACCTATCAGATCAAGCATGACTGTGCACTGTAATCCTAGCTAACTGGTAGGCCGGGGAAAGAGGATCACAATGAAGTGAAAATACTTCAATCTCTCTCCTCTCAAAAAAAAAAAAGGAAAAATATGTAAAATATTGCTTTTATTTTTAAAGTTTGTTTATTTCAAGAAAAGAGTCACACAGAGACAGAAATACAACACCCCTGCCAGGCATTGATGCCATAATCCACTCTCAGCTTCAGGCAGTCTGGCTCGTGGGCATACATTACCAGTGTACACCGGGAGGTCTCTGAATGTGAACTGACGCCTTTCTTGTGTGGGGTCTGCCTTGGAGAGCATAGTGTAGTCTAGCATCACAAAATACTGCTGTGCCACCATGTGGCCCCCGTGTTTATTTTAAAATGAAAGATCCAAGCAGTGCTTTATTTCCATAAATGTCAACTTTTACTTCAGTATTATATTTGAATGTAATTAAGAAGCAGTATAAAGCATACTTATTTCTATCCTTCTCTCACTCTCCCCCAAAATATAGCTAGTAATAAGAACATTTTTCTACTGAAAAATGAATGAGTTTGGATGCTACAAGTGCTAGAAACTGACATATGGATAGGTCATTCTATAAACCTGAGCTATGCTGTTCAAACAGCCTTTATTTATCACCACCTCCATCTCTATAGCAAGAATCTAGAGCACTGCCCAGTCTTCCAGCTAAGAATGTACAGTTTTAGTCCCAGCCTTGCCAATGATATCAATAATTCACTTCAGCTCCCTAGGTTTAATTGGTTATAACCCCGACTCATGTACCTCTACTTATGTTCAAAATTATTATATATCTTTAACATTCCAATATATGTCTACCTGTTCCCCATAAAGTCTGTTTAACGAAATCTAGATAAACAGAAATGATTAATTTTTAATGTTGCAAACAAATCTTTACTTTGCTGATAAATCCATAAAAATGTCATTATTATTCTATTAAAGAGGTCCTCTTATTCATTAAAAATACAATTCATTTTATAACCACATATATATACAGCATCCAGGCGTGTGTTTATGTATTGAATTACAAATTAACATGAAATTAAATCTGTGAGAAACTACTCTGCCTGACTCTCGAAATGTAAGATTTTTAGCTAATTACATATGTTCAGATTTTCCATTAAATTATTCATTTGCAAATATCAGTAAGCTTTGTAGGCAAACACTAGCTTTGAAACTCAATGCCATTAGATTGATATGACTACTGCAGGTTTTTGATAACATTTAACCAAAAACATATGTCTTCCTTCAGTGCATGCTTTTATTTAAAACATTAAAATGGATATAGATTACTCAGGAAACCTATAAGATACCTGACTTGGAAGATTTCTTCTTTAGAAGTATATGAACATTGTGGTGGTGTTGAAGACAGAATAGGAAACTTATCAAATTTGATTAGGTCTGCCATATTAGTACTACAAGGTTTCTGAATCTTAAAACAAATAAGAACAGACCTAAATTAAAATACGTAGCTTAAGGGAGAGGGATAAGATTTGTTGAAACGTGAGTATGTAATTTCTCCTATTTCTGCTCTGGCAGTATTTTGGTATTCTTTAGAAATTTTTTATTAATCTCTGAAAATGACAGGTGTCAAGGGTCTTTTGTGATGCACATTCAGAAAAGTTTCGGTCAAAAGGTCATATTGCTGTGATGTGTTAGTCAGTACCCTTGTCTCCTGTGGAATTTGTCTTGTTTGAAGTGTTTCCAAAGCAAAATATTTTCTATAATGCACATCAGTTAAATAATGTGTTTGGGAACAGCTTTACATGGAATAAAAAGCCATGAGAATTCTTTTTGACTTAAAGAGAAAAACAACCACCATGCCTTTTAAACACAATGATACCCTTAAAGTGCATAGTGGATGTATAATTTAAGTGGACATATATTAGAAATTGTATTAAATAATTAAAATGTGTATTTATGGCTTTTTGAATCAAATATCTAAGTACATTTAACATGTAAGTTGGGCTATTCATTTTTTTTTCTTTTTTTTTTTTTTTTTTTTGGAGAGGTTTTTGCTATAGGGTGCATGCGCTCACCAGAAAGACAGAGAGAGACAGAGAGATCCCCAGGGGGGATGGCCACGCTGCAATCCCTTCTCCTCCATTCTGCTCTCGGGATCCTGGGCACGCACGCACACGTGCCTGGTGTGAGTTTAAGCCACCAGGTCCGGGACTCGAACTGCAGTCGACTACATGAGAGTTCAGTGACATAGCCATTATGCTAACTGCTGGTCCCGGTTATTCATTTTTTAAAACATATTAATATCATTTCAGTATAAATGAAGGTTTTGTTTAGTTGAGGAAAATTTACTCTTAGAACACAGTGATAAAGTTTTTAATTGTTTTAAAGTAATATCCAATAAAAGATCTCAAGATTTGCTCTATAACCATCAGATGTTTTTTCTACATACATCTTAAATTAGGAAAATGGAAAATATTAATAACTACAAATTACCTATGTTTTAAGAAGAACCTAAAAGCACTTCAAATGCTTGCTCTTTCAAGTGATCCTGTGCTGTCAGAAAAATAACAGACATTAAAATGACCTCTTGTCACATGTATATTTTCAGGAAACTTTAGATCGAGAAACTTGGTGGGATTAAAAGCAAATATAATAGCTTTAAAGTAGACAGAATCGGGTGTGAATTTTACTTTTATCAATAGTCAGTTGTTGACCTTGACCTAGTAATTTAGCATCTGTAATCTTCAAATTATTGTTTGATTAAATGAGTATGATACTGTCTACTCCATGGGAACAGGGAAATTGTTTGCATGATCATTCCTGGGGCATGCATACTCACTAAATGGTTTTACCTCGCTCTTGTCCTTATCACAAAGAAAAGAAGTTCGTTCCTCTCATCTTTCATTCACTGATTCATTGTTTAACCTTATGTTGGACTAAAAAGAAATGGATAATGTACTTGTCCTCTTGGAGTTTACAACTCATTAAAGGAGAAAAGGAAGCTTCCATTATGGATCTAGCACAATACATTGGCTTATGGTAGTTGCTTAATATCAAAGTATAAATAATAGGCAGTTATAAGAGAATTCACTTTACAAGCTAAGTGATGTATAGTGATTGAATGTATAAAAGAAATAAACAAATAAAAAGCAAAAATGTGACCAGCAGGTGATATGGTGGTTAAGGTGCTGGACACGCATACATGGACGACCACGATTCAAGTCTTGGACATGGTGGCTTGCTTTTTCACTTTCTCTCTCTCTCGCTCTCTTTTTCTGTGTGTGTGTGTGTGTCTCTCTGTGTGCCTCCAGTCAAAATTTTTAAAAAGTCACATTGTATCCCATAAATGTATACTATATGTATACTGTTATCATTCATTTATTACTTAATTAAAATAAATCAAAACTTATACTTCTTACCAAATTAACAAGGTGTAATAAGTGGTCTAGAGAAAAGTAATAAGGTATTATGAGAAAGGAATATAGAGAACATCTATTTTTTTTATTTCTTTTTTTTGGAGAGGTTTTTGCTATAGGGCGCGTGCGCTCGCCAGACAGACAGAGAGAGACAGAGAGATAGAAAGCAAGAAATCACCCCCCAGGGGGGATGGCCATGCCGCAATCCCTTCTCCTCCATTCTCCTCTCGGGATCTTGGGCACGCACGCACACACGCCCGGCGTGAGTTTAAGCCGCCGGGTCCGGGACTCGAACCGCGGTCGACTACGTGGGAGTCCAGCGACATAGCCATTACGCTAACTGCTGGTCCCGAGGACATCTATTTTAAATGGAGAAAATGACATTCAAGCTAAGATTGAGGATGAGTAAGAGCTAGCTAGTAGTTGGGACCAGCAGTTAGCGTAATGGCTATGTTGCTGGACTCCCACGTAGTCGACCGCGGTTCGAGTCCCGGACCCGGCGGCTTAAACTCACGCCGGGCGCGTGTGCGTGCGTGCCCAAGATCCCGAGAGGAGAATGGAGGAGAAGGGATTGCGGCGTGGCCATCCCCCCTGGGGGGTGATTTCCTGCTTTCTATCTCTCTGTCTGTCTGGCGAGCGCAAGCGCCCTATAGCAAAAACCTCTCCAAAAAAAAAAAAAAAAAAAAAAAAAAAAAAGAGCTAGCTAGTAGCAAAATGGTAGCATGAGGGGTATATTTGGGGGAAACCAAGAGTTCAGTTTAATATGAAGTATTCTGTGTAAAATCCCAGTTATGATATTAAATAGCATTTTATTATGTAAGTCTAGTGATATAAAGACAGTCATCATTTGAACTGTTAAATCTCAGAGAGGGATTTTATTCTGCTGCTTTGTTAAAATGTTTTTAAAGAATTATTTATTTATTTCACTTTATCTGTTGTTATTTATTTATTTATTTATTTATTATTTTAATTTGACCAGAGAGAAAGAGAAAGGGAAAGGGAAAAAGTGAACTGCCAGGTCAGGGACTTGAATCTTACAGCAGTGTGGGAGTCTGGCACCTTAACCACCATACCACATGTCAGTCCTGCTTTGTTAAATTTTGAACCTTAATTTTGTCTGGATATTTGACATTGATTTGTAGTAATATAGTTAGATAATAAATGATTTTCATATTAAATTATACTATCAAATGTAATCATTAACATTCTGCTTGCCATATTTCTTTTCTGTAAACTAGAATCTAAATTTCTTAAACTTAAAAAAATAAATCTTTAGAACCCGTAGCAACTTTACTCATCTGTGGTTCTTCTTGATAGGTTGTGTTTTGGGTTTTTTTTCAGTGTTTCTTTATACAAATAAAGTTCTCAGGCAAATAATATTCCCTTTACAGGATTTAACTATTACAAATCATAGTAGCTGGGACTGGTATCTGTATTTGGCATTCTATGTGTGTGGTAATCATAGGTAGTAGTTCAGTATCACAAACTCACATTTACATACCGATGAGACCATTTTTGTTTCTCCCTGGCAATGAACCTTTGTGATGGTTCTTTTCAATTTTTCCTTACATATAATATTATCAGTATCTCCATTTAACTTGTTCCTTCAGGAACCCCCTCAAAGCCTCTTCATGTAGACAGAGAGCCACTGATTCAAACAAGTAGCACAGTGTACCGGCCTTATGTCACTTTAAGATAAATCTTCCTGGCAACACAGTCATATAAAGTTGGATAAAAGAACTTGTACACGTCAGATATACTGTTTCCTGACATCAGGATATTTGTAAGTGTTATTTCTGTTACAGACGAAAGTTACATTAATGTGCTTCAAAAAAGACACAAGGGTATACATAAGTCATCCTACTTTTCTAGAAATTTGAAAATTGATGGGTATGATCTAATCCAGTATATTTTGAGTTTCTCACAGAAGAAAGTAATATGTCTCATGGATGTGCCTTTTGGGCTTTGGGAAAGTTCCCACCATATGGACAAGCTGCAGCTCTATTACCCCCTCTCTATACCCGTGTCACCTGCCATAGAAGTGATTAAGGCACATCTCTTGATTATATGTTTAGCCACATAGTTAACTGCCTCTCTGTCCTATCTTGTGATACCAACCACCCTCTTTATCCCAAATTCGTTTTCTACACTACTTCAGAGCAATTTGTATAAAACAAAATCGACACTACTACACTTCTCTAAAGAACTTCTTAATAGTTTCCCACTGTTTAGTGTAAATTCATAATCCTACAGTCCATAAGATATTCATGAGTTGATCTGCCTATCTCTCCTACCCATCATGCTTGCATCTTGTGTTTTTTTTTTTTTTTTTGTACTGGCAATGCATTTTGTTGTACACAACCCCTTTTGTGCTCTGTATATGATTTGTTTTATGTTTAAAGTGCTCACCTAGGTAACCCCTACTTGTCATTCAACCTACCAAGATCCAGATCCCTACCCTTATTCCCATCCTTCACCCAAATAAAATGATGCTATTTTCTCCAATAGTATGCTAAATGAATCTCTGTTATAGCACCTGATGCTTACTGAAATTCTCTCTTCATCCATCTTTAACCCACTAGAATGTGGGACCTTTGGGAACGAACCGGGAGGAAGTTTTAGAAAAAAGACATAATAAAAGTAGTGTGCTGGGCATTTGCTTTTCAACAATTTTAGTAGTTGACATGTAAATATTTTCTCAAAAATATTTAAAACCATATTGTTTCTGTTGTTATAGAGTCACAAACAAAATTATACAAAATTATAAGAAATATTTTGAAATTTTGAAAGTTGTTTATTAACTTTCAAGAACTATGGAGTATGAGTTAAAATTTTTTGATATGTAAAGTAAATGTTTGTGAAAAATGTAAAAATAAGTTAAAACAAAAAAAACTATCAAAAAAAACCTGGGAAGTGGAATCGTGCTCTTGGGTTATTGGAAAAGTCATGATGAATTTTTTTCTGTTTTTCTGTGATGTATTTTTTTGTTTTTCTATGCAAACCTGTCATGACTTTTATGACAACCCAATAGATCATGAAGAGGTTTGAATATCATGTTATGGAATCCTACAATATGATCAAATTTGTGATTTTTTTTTAAACAATAACTTCAGGTTCTGTGAAACAGTAAGAAAACCATAGGTACTATGGTTAGGCTGACTTTCATTAGAAACTCAAATCTGAAACTTACCTTACTTTGTTATCTTGGGTATTTTATAGTAACACTTTTCAACTTCAGTTTTCTTATCTTTCATATATGAAATAGTATTTACCCCCAAGGATTATAAGATTTTAAAAAAAGATAAAGTGTAAAAAGTGAGTGCCTTGGACTTAATACATTGAAGATTTCAGTACACATTTTGGAACATCTCCATTTTAATAGTCTATCTGTAAGAGTTTTGATAAGTATCTCCTATGTCCTTGATTGCTTTTAACCAAATTTACATGTAGCATTGACTATAAAAATGCATAAATTTTTTCTGTACATCCAGTTATTGTGGCATGATCCAAAATAGCCAACATATGAAACTGTGTGTAAATAATGAATGAATAAATAAATGTATATGTTAATTAGTGTATCAAACCCATGTTATATATCTTACATATATGTAATAAAAAAGTAAGTAAATGAGACTTAACATCATTCTTTAAAAATTAATTATCAGAGCCAGGAGGTAGTGTGGTTGTTAAGGTGTTGGACTCCCACATGGCCTACTGCAGTTTGAGTCTCTGACTTGGTGGTTTGTGTGTGTGCGCACCCAAAATCCCAGGAGGAGAAGGGATTGTGGCATGGCCATCTCCTCTAGGAGGTGCTTTCTCAGTTTCTCTCTCTCTGTCTCTCTCAGGTGAGCACATGTCCTATGGCAAAAACCTAATTTAAAAAAGAATCAATATTTATTTCTTCATAATTTAAACAAAATAGTCCTTTAAAGTTCTCTACTTCTTTATTTTTCTAGATATTATTTTATTTTTACTTTGCTTAATTCATGATAACTTTGTATCATATAGAAATATTATATTTTTATGATGTATTCATTTTTATAACTAGTTTATCTTGTAGCTTAGACTTTATATTTAACTTCTCCACTTGCAATTTATGAAGATAAAGTTCTTTAGTAATTTCTTCTAGCACGTATGTAATTTAGTTTATATACCTTAATTTCTAATCCATTTGGAATTATCAGTATATGATGTAAATGATAAAGTTCTAACTTAATAACTTAATTGATTTGAATTTGAATTTTAAATTCTCTACTTTTAAAATTTGTGAATTGATATGTAGAAACTTTTACATAAAATATTTTTATGCTGTTTTCAAAATTAAATATCTAGATTAAGACCTCCATTATCTCCAAATTCTATATATGAAAATTATTTTAAGAGTTTGGATTTTAAAAAAGTAAGCAATTTATCCCCTTGGTAGAACAAAATCATAAGCTCCTTTTATGAATATCGTGTTTCTTCTGAATCTCTTTCTCATCAGGAAATTTCTTTAAAAAGGAGGCTTCATTTACATAAATAAGTCATAGTTTGAAAACTATTCTAATATTTTTAAATAATTTATATATTTTAAAAAGCTTATCTCATCCCTTGTTTTATATGACATTAACTTAAATTATCATATTAAAATATCTCATTTCATATTATTAGAACACTGACATTTTTATAAGAAAGTGAATTCTGTTTTCCATTTTCAAATATATTGAGGAACAGATATTAAGAGGCTTTTAAAAGTAGGAAAAGTAATAATGATGATAGTAAAAGGCATTTAAATCAAAGGAAAATAAATTCAGAATAAAACTCAAGGTCATCTTTCCAACTTCAGCTAAATGGTAAAACAATATAAACTAAAATGTTTGAACATGTCCTGGGCTTGTGGCTTAAGTAATGTGACACTAAGAAATGGAATATGTTGTTAATGATGCAGTAATGAAATAAGTATGGTTTTATTTATTAAAACAGAGTTGATAATAGATAACTGTTTGACTTGTATTTCGATACACTTTCTTTACCATTCTAAGAATTTACATAATCTCAGGTATATCTATAGGAGTATGCAACTCTTACAAACATCATCTGTCATGAATTTCCAGTAAAGAAGGAAGAAAAGAGTCTGAAAATCATCTTTATCTAATTTTCAACTGTACTGTTAACTATTTCTCTCTCTCATTTTTTTTAAACGTTGCCAAAATGTGCTAACCGGAGAAAGACAGAGAGAGGAAAAGTTATATAATCATTCTTGGGCTCAGTTTTCTTATATTTGTTTAAGTGAGACATTGGGATGAGGTAATTTTTACATGCCATGAAAAACACCAGTTACCCACCTTAATTGTTAAGCATTCTGCCCCCTTCCTTGTTATTTATTTTCCCTTAGTTCTCTTAAATGAAAAGAAAGGAAATGATTTGGACATATGAAATAGCTTCCATGACAGTCAAAAACTCAGAAAGTTGAGAAAATCGAGCTCAAAAATTTTAGTGAGAGGACAGTGAGTAAAATGGAAGTAGGGAATCACTTGGGAATTATTCTTATCCTGTAAATTTTGATATGTCTTCCTTTATCCAAACCCTCAGCACACTTTCTTCCTTGGGACTATCATAATAAGTTGCAGATATTGGTGGGAATTTCTTTTGACTCAAGTTGTATTGGATGTGGAGGGGAAAAAAAGAAAAAATTCTCCTCCAGTGCTTCGCTTTTACTGAAGGGCTAATAGCCTTCCTGCTATTCCATCATTTTTCTACAAATGTTGAAGTGTAGTCATACTCATCTTTGTTTTTTGATAATTTCATCAGTGTAAATTTACCTTAGTCACAAAGAAGATATCTACTTTGAATGTCTTTAAACTTTATTTTCTCTGTTTCCATTGTATATTTATATTTGGCTTCTGATACCCAACGTCCTTTTTTGTTGTCTGATCACAAATAAGAGTTGGCACTATCAGATTTTATGAACCATTATACTTTTCCATTTAATATATAGTCCATTACTTGACCATTGCCAGTCCTAATCTATGGCATATCCATTATTATTTTTGGCCATAATTGTGTCCTATTTGTGTTACCTTTCTGAGATAGAACATTATCTTTCTCTCTTTTCTTTTTTTGCCATGGCTAACCAGAGGAAGGGGTGGGGGGACATGAAAAATCACCCTCCAGGAGGGATGGCCATGCCACTATCCCTTCTTCTCCATTTTCTTGTCAGGATTTTGGGCATGCACACACGTGCCAAGCATATTTTTCAGGCCACTTGGTTCAGGACTCAAACCCATGGAGTTGGCCATGTAGAATCCAGGGCCTTAACCACCACGCTAGTCACTGGCCTGAATATTCTTTTTATTCCTACAATTTTATTTATTTTTACTTCAAGCTGATAATTATGTTCCTACCTATTTATAGGTGTTTATATTGTGAATGAAACTCAAGCTATAAGAAATTTGCTTTACTCTGTTTTGTATTATTTATGAGTTGCTGTTGTTCCATATATCAAACTAGGTTTCTTTCTCATCCTTGAAGCTCTCCTATGTTATTAGCCTGTGACTTTGCTATCCGGCATTTCTCTCCCACCTCTGCCTCCTTTCCTTTCCTTTCCTTTCCTTTCCTTTCCTTTCCTTTCCTTTCCTTTCCTTTCCTTTCCTTTCCTTTCCTTTCCTTTCCTTTCTTTCCTTCCTTCCTTCCTTCCTTCCTTCCTTCCTTCCTTCCTTCCTTCCTTCTGTTCCTTTCCCTTTAAGTTATTTATCAGTTACTTTCAAGGCACAAAGCTAAATGCATGTTTTTCCTCAATCTCTTTTTCAGACTTTTTAAAAAATGCCCCTTTATTTTATTTTAGCCAGTTTTCTTTACTTTCTTTCCAGATCTACTATACATAGTTTGGGACTCAAAAAAAACAGCTACTCAGAAGTCAGTTGTGGTTTATATTTGTGCATGTCAGGATTGTCTAAGAGAACAAACACCAGAAGACAGAAATAGGAATGAGTGCCGGGGTGCCCATTTTCAGCATGTCTTTTTACATCATAGTCCTTGAGCTGATATTTTCCTTTCGAGTTGAAAGCAGACATATGGATTCTGAGTTGATTATCGTAGCTTTCTCTGTAATAGTAACTGGTTGCCAAATACTACTAAAATGAAATCCCTAATATGCTAATAGAGAGGGCATTGCAGTACACGCCTTGGGAATTCAGACTGACCGTTATCACTAAGTCCCATGATCTGAAACATTACAATGTGTTATTTTTATTAGTTGTCTTTTTAAATCAATTAATGTGAACATGAATCAATACATTTAATTGTAACTTGCAAGTAGTTGATTCAGGATGCAGTATATGCATTGTCGTTTATATAATCACTTCCTAAATTCGTGACAGGTGTGTGTAGAAATTTCATAAATGAAAACTATATCAAATACGATGAAAGTCAATTAGGCAGTCTTTGAATGTCTGGAATAATGTTTTCCAATAGAAATTTCACTGATGACGTGAATGTTCTATACTGTACTCTCCAACAGGATCACTGCTAGTCATATGTAACCACTGGCCCCTGAAATGGGACCAGTATCGCTGATGAAGTGAGTTTTTAATGTTTAATTTTAAGGAACTGAAACTTAAATAGCCATATGTGGCTAGTGACTACCATATTGAACATTTCCGATCAAGACCATTTTAAATGTGTTTGATGTTATGTGACGAAACACTGAAAAATCAACATGTACGACCTTACTCATTTATTCATATTCATTTCATGAAAAGTTTTACTTAATGTACATTTTTAAAGTAAGTAAACATGGAATGAAACTGAAAACCATTATATTTAATACATTCAGTAGTGACATCCAGGGCAGCTTGTTGGGAAGGGTCAGCTCTCTATCATATGCCACGGCTCTCCCACTAGTCAACTCACTTCTGTGAACAGAAAATCTAGGTAAAGAAAATGTGGGTCTAGCCATGGTGGCATAAATGCTTGGGTGCTGCTGTACAATACTGTGGCAATTTTGGAAGGCCCAGAGTTCAGTTACCAGGTTGACCTGAATGTGCTAAGCATATCTACAGTCATGCCCATGATCCTGGCTGGTTGGAAGACCAGGGAGAAGGGAAGCATTACAGTGTAGCAAGACTCTCTCAGCGGTTCTCTCTCTCTTAAAATAATCTTAAAAACAAAAAAGACAATATGCATGCTGTAATATTCCATTGTACATACATATATCACATTTTTGTCATTCATCTGCTGATATTAATTTCATATCTTGACTATTGTAAATAGGACTGCAATAATACACTTGCCAGGGCACACATCTTTCCCACAAAATCGCTTCCATTTCTTTGGATAGATACCCAGTAGTAGGATAAGTGGATCATATGATAGATCTATTTTTTTTTTAATTTTTGAGAAACCTCCATATTGTTTTTCACAGTGCTATCCTAATTTACATTGCCACCAACAAGTGTAAAAGAGTTTCCCCATCTCTACATCCTTGCCAACCATTGTTATTTTTCTTATCTTGATAGCCATTCTAATTGGGGTGAGATGATATCTCATTGTGGCTTTAAATGGCATTTTCCTGATGATTAGTGTTGTTGAGCATTGTTTTTCATGCACTTTTTGGCCATCTTCTTTTGAAGAATGTTTTTATATCATTTGACCATTTTCAAATTGGAATATTTGCTTTTTAGCTCCTGGATTCTTTATATTAATTTTTGTAATTAGTCCCTTGTCAGATACATAGTTTGCAAATATTTCCTACCATTCTGTAAATTGTCTCTTCGTTGTGTTGACTATTTCTTTTGCTGTGCGGAAACTTTGTAATTTGATATAATCCCATGGTTTCTTTAGTTGCCCATGCTTTTGAGATCTCATCCAGAAACACTTCTCATATCAATTTTCTAAAGCAAATATTTCCCTGTTTTTTTTTTTTCCTAGTAGTTTTATAGTCATTGGAGGCAAGATAGACAGACCTGGTTAACATTACTTTTAGTGAAATAAGTCAGGTACAAAAAGAGAAAAGTCCTATTTCTTCATATGTGGAAACTAAACAAATTGTCTTCATAGAAGTAGAGAATAGGATAGTGGTTATTAAGACTGAAAAGTGTAGAGAAGAGGAGATAGTGAGATGTTCGGTAGTGAACACAAAATTAGAGATAAATAAAAAGGAAAGTTCTAGTGTTCTATAGAAAATAAGGTAATTCTGGCTAAAAGTAATTTACTGTGTATGTCAAAATATTAGGTCATCAGGTAAGTCATGACACATTTGTGCATAGAAAAACACATCATGTTTTTTTGTAAGACCTAATAGCTGCAAGAGAGAATATATTGAATGCTTCCAACACAAAGTAATGATAAATATTTGAGATGATGAATATGATATTTACCCCATATTTGATCATTAGATATCATTTGTACACTGAAAAATTATAATGTATCCATTATAACTAAAAATTATAATATATATATAATTTTTATGTCAACTAAAAATAATTTTTAAAAATATTTTGGAGAGGTTTTTGCTATAAGGCACATGCACTTGCCAGAAAGACAGAGAGAGACAGAGAGACAGAAAGCAAGAAATCACCTCCCAGGGGGGATGGCCACGCCGCAATCCCTTCTCCTCCATTATCCTCTCAGGATCTTGGGCATGCACGCACATACACCTGGCATGAGTTTAAGCCACTTGGTCTAGGACTCACACCATAGTCAACTACATAAGAGTCCAGCGACATAGCCATTACGCCAACTGCTGGCCCCTTAAAAATTTTAAAAGGCATTATGGTTACTACAAATATAGTTTCAAAACAAATATTCCTTTATTTAAGAAGAAAGAACAAGGAAATGCTAGATCTTCTTTTGAAATGTAATGAATAAGGGCAAAATAAAAACAATTTAATCTCTATATTGATTATATTTTTCTTGATCAGGAAGAATCATCTTTGAATTGAAAAGTGCTGAGCAAACACTGTTAAAAATGAATCAGAATCCACATCAGGGAAAGGGTTGTTAAGCTCCATGTTCTCATATCTGGCATGAACAAATATTATCCCCTTGTAAATTGATGAAATGTGTAAATGTAAACTGCTGTCTGAAGTTTTTTAGTACAGGTGAAGAGTGAAAATGTTGCCCACGAGTTGTCTAAATGTGGATACTGACCTTCATTTAAAAAAAAAAAGAGGGAATGACAGAGGAGAGAGAAAAAGACACAGGGAAAGATAGATGAGTGTTCAAAGCTATAAAATTACCACTGAAGCAAATTTCTGAAAGGATTATTTATGAGCACTAAGAAAGGGAAATCATGCTCACTGGGCACAGCCTTGAGTTCACAGACAAAAATTCTTGCCCAAATAACAGTGCTTTTGTTTGTTTGTTTTTGATAGAGAAAAAAGAAAATATGGTAGATAGCAAAATAATTTGATACAGTAAAGATAAACCAGGGTAACCTAAATGGGGTGTAGATGATAATGTACTTGGGTAGATCATAATTAGTTAGAGAATCACTTCCAAAGGGATAAAGTAGATTACTTTTAGTCCTGTTTTTTGTTTGTTTGTTTGTTTGTTTGTTTTCCCCACCATCTTTACCAGTGGTTTAAATTACTGATGAGCAGCCTTTTTTACATAAGAGTCAATTCAAGAATAATAAAATATTCATGAGCTATAATAGGAATGTAAGAGACTTCCTTTACACTCAGGAACACACATATATCTCCACTTCTCTCACTATTTCTATTCTTTTTATACTTCTCAATTGAATTGATTCCCTTTAAATTTCCAGTGAATTTTCTGCTCATAATTTCTTCATTAACATGATCTCATTATGGCTTACATGGTCTTAATGTATATGACTTTTTCAATTCAAGTGCCCATTTCTAATTAGAGTGTTTTTTGGTAAATCCATAAGCATACTCCCTGGACATAATCACTATTAAGACTTTTGGGTAGAAAAAAATATATATGTATTTTTTATATATATATATATATATATATATATATATATACACACACACACATACATACATATATATATATATATATATATATCAAATGTATGTATAGGATTATAATATAAATTTTCTTACATGTTTTTTATTGAGGTATAATTAACATGCATAAATTTTAATCCTTTTACTGTGCAGGTCTATGAGTTCTGGCATATGCATAGTCTTAAACCACCAACACAATCAATTCATAGATCTCTCATTCCCCCCAAATTTCATTATGCCTCTTTGTAGTTGGACCTTCTCCCTCCCTCAGCTCCTTACTGTTTTGAAACATGTTTGTTTGCTTCTACTCTACTCATCTTCAGTGTTAGACTTATACCAATTTTTCACTAATCATCTTCCATGGCCAGGCACTACGGGAATAATATGTGACTTACGTTTTCTTAATTATGTGTTAATTTCTTGAGTTTCTGCATTTGACATGTGTTATTTTAAAATATTGAGCCCTCTCCCTTCTATTCCACAGTATGTGGATATTGTCTTAAAAGATGTGGAAGTACTACTTGGTTTAATTAAGTTATAATGTCACGTGACCAAGAGGATATCCTAATTCCTTTTTGTAGGTTTATTTTGTACAACTATTGTATCCATGAGAGCAAAGTTAGACTCTTTACTTACTACATTGGTATTTCTTGCCTACTAACACATTCTTAGAAGGCTCAGACAAATTGAGAGTCCTTCAAAAGATGATGACCAGGACACAGAACATATTAGAGTAATTAAAAGTCTCTTTTATTTTAAGTCACAAAGTGAGGATTATTAAGGCTAAGGCTCAAACAGAGCTTTAAGATAAGTGTGTGTGTGTGTGTGTGTGTGTGTGTGTGTGTGTGTGTTTGCCAGAGATGTGTATGCTCAGGAGAAAGAGAGCCCCAATTGTTCTTGGTCATGTCACAACCCTTTCTCATCCATCTCTCCATCCTATTAGGATTTTGGACACACATGTATATGCACATAGCATATTTTTCAAGCTTGTGGGGCTATAATTCAAGCAAAGTTGTCCAGGTGGGATCTAAATCCCTATGCACAGCACCTAACTGCTGCACTGTGAAGCTGACTCTAAGCTCAGTGTAAAGCACAATGTTTTAACAGAACATTCCAAGAGTTTGTAGAACACCTATTAAAGAAGAGAGTTATCTGTCACCTTTGGTGTTTCAACAAATCTTAAAAATCCAATTAATGGAGACATTGTTGGAGCATTTTCAGGTGGTTCAAAGATAGCTAGACTACCAACCATGTGATTCTTTACAACCTCAGATCCCCTTTTCTGCAGCAAAGTCTTGAAAATGATTAGTATGTGTTGGGGAATGGGAGTTATCGTTTGAGTTGCCAGTCCATATTCTGACTTCATTTTACCCTACTCTCTCATTGTTCTTCATGCCAGATGCATTTAATGGCACCTGACTTAATTTCAGTATTAAAACAAGAAAGTATAAGACTTTTCTGGTAGTCACTCCCTTTTTTCCCATCTGTTGAGGTACAATGCAAAGCCTATATATTTCAGAGCCCTTCCTGACAAGTTGGCACAGGAAGCATTAGCTTTTGATTCTCCCTATTATATCCAAATTATATTCATTAGACCCCTCACATGTGCTAGAACATGAATTTGTAGTGTAATTTATTGAGACTCCCACTTTTATTCTTGAGTTACACTCTCATTAAATGACCCTTACTGACTCTTAAACTTGAATTTTTCACCTGTGCCCCATTTATACAAGACTTCAAAAAGTTTTTTGAGAAAATGGAGTTAAAGAATGAATTTATTTTGGTGTAAGAAAAAATTGAAATCCATCCATAATTTTTTCATGATACACATCAATGACCTTTTTCTTTTTGTTTATTGCTTTAGAATGTTTGTGCTTGCTAAAGATAGAGACAGAAAAAGAGAGAGAGAAAGAGAGAGAGAAAGAGAATGAGATAGGATTTTCTGGGGATATAGTCATCCCACAGTTCCTTTTCCACTTTTCATCATTCTCTTCTTGGTATTTTTGGCATGTGTGCACTTGGTTCCTTTTTTTTTTTTTTCAAGCCAGTGGGTCTGCCAGTTCTGCACAGGCAACCATGTGGGATCCAGCTGTTTTAACCCCATGCTATCTGCTGGCCCCCATCCATGGACTTTTTGAAGACCTCCTTCATGTAACTGGAATTTTGCTATAGACTCATCTCCCTAGTAATTCTGGAAGTTTGTCTACCCATAAAGCTCTGGGTGTGTTCCTTGCTGTCATGACTGAACTGTACCCCAGAGGCTCCAGTTCCTAAGACATGTCAGGTGAGTAGTGTCAGGACACCTGGGGCCCAGCAGCATTCTAAGAACTGAACTTTTGGTATTATTCAGAAGTCTAAGTATCTATAATCTTCTGTATTTTCTGTTGCTGTGCCTACTTGTCAAGACCTTATGCCACTTCACCTTGGTTCTCAGACTGTGTCTACAGCATTCTTGATGATTCTTTTTCTTATATATCTTGAAACTTCAATCTTTTGCCTTTCCATATGAAACTTCTTCCATGATATAGAGCTTCCCTGATGCTAACCTTGATCTAGTAGGTGGGTTTAATGCTTTCTCCAGTTCTGGGTTCTGCCTTGAATTTCTGACCAGTCAGATACTACTGAAAAATCTTAAAGAATGAACAGTTATATTGAAATTCTTTCAAAAGTCCAGTCATATTCTTACTTCTTTCCATATTATAGGGATAGTTGCTGAATAATGAGTTACAGTCCATTTCAGAAGTAATTTAACAAAAGGAATAGAGATGTTTGACATGAATGGCACAAAGAATCCAACTTAAGGCTTTCTTTTAGCTTTTCCCAAATTTGAAACACCACACACAGCTGACTATTTTCAAAATAGGGCAAGGACACTTTCAAAATTGAAATTGTGAGTATAACACCTGTGTGCTAAGCTCTGCACTGCATGAAATTGGAGATTGTTATTGCTAATGTTCAAAGCATAGAAAGTCTGAGTGGTGACTGTCTAGGATCAGCAAGTAGGCTTGCCACAGTCAGCTCCTGGAGTTAAATTATTTGAAATTGGCAGGTGGTTTCTCTTTTTCCATAGATTTCATTCCCCTTTTCCTGACAGTGCATGTGTTTGGTGACCTCTACTGTTTATTTAGCTTCTGCATACATTCCTTAGGATTTGTTTTATGTGTGGTTTTTGGGTTGCTTATGTTTCTTGTTATGCTTGGCTACTACTAGAAGGAGTAGTGGTGGTGGTCTGCTTTGGGTCGGCAGTCAAAACAAACGTGATACTCATTTTGAATATCTGGCTTTGAGTTTTAGTATAAAAATATAAGCACCATTTACATAAGTATATTGCTTGAATTTAATTTATTTTCTATTCCCCACTTGTCCCTAAAAGAAGTGCCAACAAACTCCAAAATTGTTTAAAAGTGAACATCAGAAAGAAAGAAAAGTGAAGAGTGAGGATAAGCCACTAACTGCATAATCAAACCTGAATAAGGGGAACCGACTCCACATATAGTTTACTTTTCTGTTAGTAATTAGGATCCATCTCAACTGAAAAGAATCAAAGTCCTCACTTATGCCTTCCTACTCCTCATTACCTTTCCTTGTTGTTTTCTTGTTTACTTGTGGTGTTACAAATTGGCAATCACATTTCAAACCTCCCAATAGTAAACCCAAAAGAAAGAGAAAATTAGAAGAATAAAAACATTTATGAAGCAAAACCCATTTTCCTATGATTAGTGGCATCTTTTTCTTTAAAGCATAAACAGTGAGATATTAGAAAGTATTAACTTCTGGGGTGGGTCTGTTTGGGAGGGCCCATGGATCTCTCCTTTCTTATCTCTGGAACATTTCCACTTCCTGGTATTCTTCATATACTTCTAGCTGTTAGTTTTGAGTCTCCTCTTTTTCTGGAAGTCACTAAATGTTTCTCCTTCCACAAGACATTGTTCTTTTCCTAATGGCCTTCTTCTACATTGCCAGGTACATGTACAGGTGATTTCACCCACCCTAATGTTTTCAGCTACCATATATACATGTGTTAATGCCTGAACTTTTCTATATTTGAGACTATAATCTCTGTATAAAGCTTCATGTTCATTTAATTATGGCTGTTTGTTAGACTCTTTCCCTAACAGTAGTATACTTTTTATTATTTGATTATTTTTAATTTATTAATATTTTTAGAGAGATTTTTGCTATAGGTCATGTACACTTGCCAAAGAGACAGAGAAACAGAAAGCAAGATATCACCTCCCAGAGGGCATGCCATTGCAATCCCTTATCCTCCATTTTCCTCTTGGGATTTTGGGCATGTTTGCACATGTGCCTGGTGTGAGTTTTAAGCCACTGAGTCTGGGATTCAAACCACTGTCGACTACATGGGAGTCCAAGGAATGTAACCATTATGTAATCTGCTGGTTCCAGTAGTATGCTTTTTAAATGGATAATTTAAACCTGAATATTTCATGCTTCTCTTGAAATGTTTCTACTCAAATCCTTTCAGTTCTAGTTGCCTAGGAGTCTTCCTTATTTGTTTCTTTCTCTCTTTCTTTCTTTTTTCTTTCCTTCCTTCCTTTCTTCCTTCCTTTATTAATGTCAAAGGGCATGTATGTCCACATAGGACAGAAACCATCCTCCAGTGGGACCTAGTCACACTGTAATCCTTTTTCCTCCAACTCTCTAGTCCATGAGGAACCTGAGTTTATGCTGGCATGCCCAGCAAGGGCCAGCACTAAAACCCTGCTTGGTCATATGAGATCATGCTTCCTCTGCACAGCGCTTAACTGCTGCACTATGGGTTTGACCAGTGTCACTTTTGATAACTGTTTCTCTGATTGGCCATTTCCATTTGAACCAGAACCATATTTCGGTCTGTTGGTGCCACCACTCCACTAATTTGAACTATGTTTCATGTGGACCATTGCGATGGTTTGTAACTGTGCCCTTTGTCTTGCTTTGATTCCACTTTTATCCCCACTCAGATTTACACACACATACACACACCCCACACATATACACACACCCCACACATATACACACACCCCACACATATACACACACACACCCCCCCCCACACACACACACACAACACTCTCTCTCTCTTTCTCACACATACACACACACACACACAAGAAGATTTCAAAAAGCCTTTGGAAAAATGGAATTACAACATGAATTTATATTGGTGTAAACTTTTTTAAACCCATACATAGCTTTTTCCATGATACACAGTTTCCCTGACCTTTTGAAGACCCCCTTGTACACACACACACACAGAAATCCACATACACACAGTCATGAGCTATTTAACATATAGGATTAGGTAATTTCGTTAATGTGCAAATATCATTGAGTGTATACACAAACAAATGGTATAGCCTATGTGCTCTTTATTGGTCCATCGCTGTATATATTGTCCAGTGATGGCAGGGATGTTATGTGGTACAAGACTGTATACCAAATAGACGTACACATATGAAATATCATGCAATGTAGCTATGCCATGCCCTTGCTTAAGAAAACCTTCAATTGTTTACTGTTCTCTTCAGGTTAAAAAATCTAAGCTACTTATATGACGCCCCGTAGTGATTTAGTGCCAAGTCATTAACTGAACGTAATATCTTCACGCTCTTTGTAGCTTAAAACTTCATCTCTAGCAGTCCTGTTTCCCTAGTTCCCCACACTACACACTGCTCTTTGCTGCAGTGCCTGTCTTTGCCTTTTCGGTTCCTACCTAGAGACCTCCTCCTCAGTCTTTTCAAATCTCAGGCATTTGCTCTCTCCTTCTAAGTATCTTTCCTCTTTGCCCCCACAAAAATACTATGACTATATGCTACTTTGTATCAAAATTATCTTTTTATTTTTTGCTAAAAAATACTGCTCTTTCTGTACTGCTGTGAACTTTTTAAAGATACTGGATTATTCAACTTCCAGTTTCAAAACAATCTGACATGTAATAAATACTCAAGAAATATTTTATTTACCTACTTATATTGAAGATCGCTCTTTCTGCTTTTGGGTTTTACACATAAAAATTCTTAATGAAGCTCTTATCTAGTCTTATCTACTCCTAATCTTCACTTGGTCTCTCTTCTCGGCATCTGATATGATTGCTTCTCTTTGTAGCTCCTCCCTTTGGCACTGTCATGCCCTGTGACCTGTTCCCCTTCCACTCTTCCTCTTGGGTTGTCTGACCACAAGTTCAGATGCCCTAAGAGAATCTGCTGTCCCTTTGTCTTCCCTCTTCCATTGTTGCTTTTATAAATGGGGAGAGAAAAAAAAATATATAGTCAGGTTTTCAAAAGGAAAAAAAGGTCACTATGACAGAATATACTATGCTATATACAGTATTGCACCAGAATATATTAGAATGAAAGAGTGAAGATGACCAGTTGAAAAACAAGAAAGGAGAAAATCTCTTTTTTGATTCAGTGCTTCCCGGACTTTTGAGCAGCTCATCTTTATTCTTAACTCTCTGGTCACCTCAAAGCTGACTGCTGGTGACCTTCTCATAGTGGTAAGTTTTTAGAAAGATATCTAAAAACCCAGGTAAAAAGGTTATATTTTAGTTAAGATGCATAGAATTGTAGAAACATCCATGACTGGAATGTTTGATTTCTGGCTTTATCATAAGATATTACTCTTTATTTTATTTTACAAATTAGCACGTGGAGGAAATGATGATTAAAAAGGAAGCAGATGTTTTGAGTATTTGGAAGCAATGAAGAGTATTCAAAGTGTGTAACTGGAATGACTGGAACTTTCCTTTCTTCTTCTTTTTTATTTTATTATCTTTTTTACTTTCCATAATATGTCAAACGAAAAGACTTCAGCTCTGTAATCATTTTATGCAATATAAAAGGTATTAAAATAATGAAATGAAAGTAATTGTGATGTGAAATATATTATGACCCTTAGTTATTTTTTATGCTTTGATTTTCTAAAGCTATTTATTTTTTTATTTTGAAAGTAGATATTTAGAATTTTGTGTCTTTATCACATCATACTACAACAGTTGTGTGTTATTATTTGTTAGGGAGTATGAATTTACTCCCATAGATAATCAATCCTTAACTTTTAGGAGTCTACAGTCAAAATGTCGAGAATTTAGGTACAAGATTTAATAAAAGGACCATGTTATGAACTACCTTATAAATGAAACAAATTTTCAGTCATCTTGTTAAATGTTAGAAACAACTAACAATATAAAAATTCTGTCTTGGCTCCTGGCATGGCCTCTGCCTCTGCTTAAATATCTGCTCTCCCTTTTACTTTCTCAGCTCCAACTTGCCTTATAGTCTTTTCTTGTACCAAAGGATCTTTGTTTATCATTCTACTTGGAATGCTTTTCCTTTGTTGCCCACAAGCTGCCCTCTCAAATACACAGAAACACGGACCAGATGAGTTTCTATCCATCTTTCAGATTTTACCTAAAACATCTCTCCCTTTAGGATCTTTTCTTAACATTCTAAGCCAAATCACATCTTCTTGTAAAAGATGTTTTATGGTAATTATCACTGTTTCTCTTTACACACTCTTTGTGTGGTTATTTTAATAACCCCTGCATTTTTAGTAGCCGGTAAGACTTATGAGGTCAGAAGTATTTTGGTTATTCATTGTATAGTATAGTATAGTAAGACAGGGTTAAGGTCTCATTCAACAGTATATCCCCCACATTTTCCAGCAGTCTCTAGCATGAAACTTTAGCCAGTGAGAATAGGAAGTAATTGAACGCTGTAATTGCCATTCTTTATGAAAAAGATTGACTTGGCGATTAACTATGTTCAGGTGATGAGAGATTTTGTGTTTAGAGAAGAGTGCATGGCCATCTCTCTTGTCCAATCAGTCCCTAGTTGATCTATCCTCACACTACTGCTTAGGTCTCATTTCTTCCACGACATTACGCTCTGCATCAGCTAACCACACTGACACATACATTTACACCTCTGGGTCTTTACTCCTCTGTTTTCTAAGTTTGGAATAGCCTTCCTTTCATTTTTATCAAAATTTTTATCAAAATACTTTCCTATTTATCAAAATTCCTACTCATGGAAACTTGAAGTTTCTGGTCAGTATTATATTCCTCATGAAAGTATCTTGGTTGCTCTTCTATTTTGCCATTCAAATTTATTACTACTTCTCTTTTGGTTCCCCCTCAAAATTTGCTTGTTCCTTTCCTTAGGATATATTTTATTCCAGCTTTTAGACTAGCATGTACTCCAAGACTCACGTGCTGCTCTACTGAGGTGAACATGTTTGTTTATTTGTGAATTACCCAGTGACTACCCTAGTGTTTGAAATTTGATTTGCTGAAAGAGTTACTGGATAGCCAGCCTTACTCAGATCTATGGTCTTGGTGTCTTTGGACTCCATGCATGGAATGTTAAGACAGAGGAAGCCCCTAGACTAACGGGCAAGTTGCAAAAAATAAAAATAACCTGACACAAAGTTGTAGTGTATCCAACAGCATAGTAAATAATTTTATATGAGGTATTTAATATGGGTTAAGTTTATGAAAAAGTGAATCTTTACTGGCTTGTTTTTCTTAAAAAAAAAAAAATTGTTTAAAATGGGATTTTGTAATGGTACTGCTATTTCCTTCATGGATTTTTATAAGGATGTTGAAATTTTATTTCTTATCAAATTTGGTATGATAAGGTTTTCCTTTCTCTGATTTGCGAGGCTTTAATATTCTCTCTTAAATCAAAAATAGTTCTGAGTTAAGGGAAACATGCACACATGCATGCGTGTATGTTTGGAGAGAAAGAGAGAAAGATATTATGTAAGCCTACTCCGTGTTTCTCAACTTGTGATCCTTGAAGAGTAGAAAAAAATAGATAAACACTCTCATGACTCTTCATTACAGGTATCATACTAGGTGTTTTATATATATTATCATGTTTAATCCTTATATCAACTCAGTTTTGTAGATCAAGGAACCTAAAACTTGGATTGATTGATACTAACTCTTTAAATTTTGTTTACCATTAATACATGTCAAAGTAGGGATTTAAACCTAGGTCTGATATAGAATCCAAAGGGATTTCCATCTAAGCTCTTACCAGATGGAATTGGTTTGCTAAAATAAATATCTAAGTCCTGCCCTCAAGTTTTTAGCCTAAAGAGAGCCTCAATGATACAAGCATCTCAAAAGCTTGGTGCCATACTACAGTGAAGGAGGTAAACATAAAAGTCTTCACTAAGAAAGTGGCCCTGGATCAGCCAAGCAGGAGAGGGCACACAGTAGGAGAGTACCCAAGACTTACTTACTAAGAACGATCTCACTGGGGCCAGCAGGTGGCGAAGTGGTTAAGGCACTGGAATCCCATGTGGCCACTGCAGTTTGAGTCCTGTACTCGGTGACTTGAAACTCATGCCAGTTGTGTGTGTGTGTGTGTGTGTGTGTGTGTGCGTGCGTGCGTGCTTACATGCCCAAAATCCTAAGAGGAGAATGGAGGAGAAGAGATTGCAGTGTGGTCATCCCCCTGGGAGGTAATTTCTCACTTTCTGCTTCTCCATCTCTCTCTGTCTCTCCAGTAAGTACATGTGCCTTGTGGTAAAAACAAACACCACCACCAACAACAAAAAACTCTCTCAAAAAAATTATCTCATTATGGCATATTATGCAAAACTAATGTAACTATGATCAAGTGAAAAATCTGTTTTTTATATCCCTCTGCCTCCAAATCATTCGCCAAGAAGGGAGTCCTCCCTTACATACATTGAAATGCCTCCAGACCGCAAGAGCCACCACCACAGTAGCATCTGGGAGTAATATGATATGTGCTGCCAAGTCTCTCTCCTCACAATTCTGACACCATTGCAGCCTGAACTGTGGGTCTAAGGCAGAAGTGTCTTCCCAGAGCCAACCATTTTATCTCAGCTTTAAATTTATTTGAGTAATCATGCATGATTAAATGACACACATACTAACAATTTCCCAGACACCAAGTAAAAATAATAATAGTTCAAAACAATCTGCTTGCTTGCTATCTTTTTCCTGAAGCATCACAACTTCAGATGACAATGGCTTAAGGAACTAGAGATCCTTTACATTTTTACCATCTGCAAACAGTAAACTTTCTCTTAAGCATGTCTTAAAAGCATAAATTAGATGTAAATTTCATCTAAGATTCGGTGTCTTGATTACCAAGTAAATTTAAACAACCCCCCCCCCAAATGACAGAACTTTTCAGCATTGCTTATGAAATACTGAAATCTACACTATTTGTGACTACTAACTATGCTGGCATATGTGACTGATAGAAATATTTATTGAAAGACTATTTACATGAACAAAAAGAATAAAAATTGTTTTTCCTTATGACTTAATATTAGATCCATATAGATTCTCTATGTTATATGTAGCATAGAAAATATTCTCACTCTCACAGAGCTGTTCTCATCATAAACCAGTTATAGCTAAATTAAGACTCTGATTTATTTTTATTGATTTAAATAAACTAAGGCTTCTACTTTTTTTTTAAGAATTCTTTTATTCAACTTTATTTATTTATTTTTAATTTGACCAGAGGGGGACAGAGAAAGAGAGAGAGAGAGAGGGAGAAAGTGAGAAACTAAGCCCCACATCTGGGATTTGAACCACAGTCGGCCATGTGGGAGTCCAGCGCCCTTAACCACCACACCACCTGCCAGCCCCTGAAACTTCTACTTTTTATCCGATTGAAATAGTAGAAAATAGCAGATGATCAGTACCAATATATAAGATTTAATGGTGGTAGTTTAGGGAATTACTACCAAAGCATTTCATTATAGACCTTTCCTGTGACAAATCTTTAAAAAAATTTTATATGGTTTTCCATTTGTTCCAGTTATTCAATACCAGCATTCCCTCTTCTGCTTATATCTCCTTTCCCACATAATGTCATTGCTTGAGGCTTCTTGTCCATCAATCTCATATACTCTGCTATTTCTTCCAAACTAGCATCCTTTGGCTTTCTCTAGTCTTCTGTTTCCATGTTCTTGTTTTGGACTGTTTTATGGGCACATAAATAAGGTGAGGTGACTTATTCAAGAGAGAATTATAGCAAGCTTGAGAGTGGATATTGAGGATGAGTTCTGCTTGGTACTAGCACAACAAAGTAAGCCTGAAAGTTAAATGATTTCTCCACAGGTCAAAGTAAGACAAGCCTTTCAGACCAAAATAAAACATGCGTCCATCTGGATATTCATTCACTTATCCATTTATAAAATATTTATAGAGCACCAGGGATCAATGTTTTACTTAAGTATACTGTATCACATATTTATTTTTAAAACAATGAAACTGATTTGTATTTAAAATATATTCTAAGATAACTCATAATTCCAAAATTATAAAAAATGTTTTAGTATTTAAAATGCAAGTCTACAGTTGCAATAAATTGTACCTTTCAGAGGTTACAAATAATATTTATCAATATTTGTGTTTTAATGATTTCTTCATATGCTTTGAAAGTTTTGACTTATCATAATTCCAGATTTAAGGATCAAGTTTAAGGCAATTTTTCTTTGAAGACATTCAAAGCTTTATAATAGAGTATAAATTTTATGCATTATATATACATACATATATACAAAAATATTTGCAAGATAAAAATAATATACTTTATATATATATGTATATATATATATGTGTGTGTGTATATATATATATATATATATATATATATATATGTATGTATGTATACGTATGTGTGTGTGTGTATATATATATAGTTCTGTTCTTTTGTATGGTTCTATGAGAGCCAGCAAAACTGGTAGACTGGATCTCATGCTAGGGGTCCTGTGAACACCACCATAAGAGAAATTAAGTAATAGTCCTTTTGAATTACCCCAGGATATTGAAATATTTAAAAGAGAAATGTCCTTGGTGCCTTAAAAGCAAAACTTTTTTTTTTTAAGTTTGCACCTAGGGTGTGTGTGCTTGCCAGAAATAGAGAGAGAAAGAGAGAGAGAGAGAGAAAGGAAAGTGAGTAATCCACCCCCTCCCCCCCCCCCCCCCCCCACACACACACTGAGGGATGGCCACACTACAATCCCTTTGCCTCTTGGGATTCTGGGCACGCAGGCACACATGCTTTTCAGGCGGCAGGGTTTGGAACTCAAACCTGGGAAGTCAACCATGTGGAATTCAGCTGCCTTTGCCGCCATGCCACCTGCTGGCCCCAAGGTAAAACATTTTAAAAATAGTGAAAGTCCGGACCAGCAGTTAGCATAATGGCTATGTCGCTGGACTAGCACGTAGGCGACCGTGGTTCAAGTCCCGGACCCGGTGACTTAAACTCACGCCAGGCATGTGTGCGTGCATGCCCAAGATCTGGAGAGGAGAATGGAGGAGAAAGGATTGCAGCGTGGCCATCCTCTCTGTGGCGGGGTGATTTCTCGCTTTCTGTTTCTCTGTCTCTCTCTGTCTCTCTGGCGAGCACACACACCCTGTAGCAGAAACCTCTCAAAAAAAAAAAAAAATAGTGAAAGTCATTTAAGGAGGAGTATGACTACTTCACATAGGGAGGATACTTTCCCATTCATGTTTAAAAACACCTTTTGGGGCCAGATAGAGGTACAGCAGAAAACCTCACCAGTCTGTGAGGCAGTCACACATGGGAAGATGCCCCTGAGCAGGGCTGGCTGAAGGCTTAGGTTTAGTCAAGGCATCACACTGTCCACAGTGCAGCCTCTCATGTTTGCTTGCTTGCACGTGCCCCTTCTCTGTCTCTCACACATGAAAGAAATAAATATAAATGAACTTAAAAATTTTTATTATTTTTAATTTTCAGAAGTAGAAATATGGGGAAAAGAGAGATTGTAAGTTTCCATTGAAAAATCAGATTAGAAGCATTCTCTTCTAAAGGAACGTAAAGATTTCTAGTTAAACTCCCTTAATTTTTCAATGATAAATCTGAGGCATGGAGAATTTTGTGGCTCAAAACCTACCTTCATTGTGATTAAACATATTAAAAAATTATATCACAAAACTTAACTACTTAGTGATAGTCTTTAGGTTATAACTAGATTCATAACAGGATTTGGAGAAAATCTTTTTTTTGTTGTTTATTTTTCAATGTGAATCAGAACATTTTCTAGCATTTATCAGTTTTTATTCCTAATAATAAAGAACTATAGAGGTTTTTTTCCTTAATTTGGTACTCTCAATACTTCAAGACAAGTACATTTTTAAATGTTTGAACTATAATTTATTATAAAATATGGAGAGATATAGTACCGTAAAGTAATAGTAATAACCTAATAGTAGTTTTCCTAATAATAAAAGCCTTAAGCATGCAAAGATAACTACAGAAAAATATTTGCAAGATAAAAATAATATACTTTAATCAGGCATGGGCATGTGTAAAGGGAAAGGAAAGTTATCTGTTCAACTTAGTTGAGACAAAAGATAACAATCTAAAGTGATTTTCTTTTTTTTTTAAAAAAAATTATTTATTTAATTCTATTTGTTATTACTTTTTAATTTGACCAGAGAGAGACAGGGAGAGAGAGAAAGGGAAAGAGAGAAAGCAAGCTGCCAGGTCTGGGACTCGAACCACGGTTGGCCATGTGGGAATCCAGCGTCTTTAATCACCACACCACTTGCTGGCTCCCAGAAGTGATTTTCTTAAAGACCATGCTTGAGTACTTTTATTTAATAAAGTTTTCCTTTTAGGTATCATTATTTATTTCTTCCACAGACAGAGACAGACACGGAAATAGGTCCACCCAGCAGTATCCTTGTGTATACTCAGTATCCACCCCCTGCCTCAACCAGCCTGGGTCATGGCATGTGCTTCCCATTGTCCTCAGCAAGGTTGAGGGATGCTAACCTGGGACTTTTACATATGGATCTAGTCGCATTTCCACTGTGCCACCATCTAGCCCTGTCTAAAAGTAGTTCAGAAAAAGGCTGGTCCTCATCGAGAAGGTTCTAGCGAAAAACAGGTATGGTTCTATAGAGTAACAGGTATTCTGATTTCTAAAAACACAGTGTATTTATAGCTACATACTTATGACATACTGTAGTTGGCAGACCTCAGGGAGAAAACAGAGCCAAGTGTCTTTAAAAATCACAGCATCTAAGGAAAAATAGCTAAAGTCGTTAGGAAGTTGGAGAGACTTTGAACAAGTTTGTGTCAATACAGTCCCTTTTAATGAACCATATGGGAATATTGAATGGGAATGTCATCAAACTCCACAACAGGCCTTTCGGGGCCTGTTGGATCTCTTTCGAACCAAAATAAATCAAACTGTTTACTACTCTTTAATAGGTAATACAATTATGAAACTTATACAAGATCATGGTTTAATTTATGAATAGGCTCAAAAGGAATTGATATATATTTATGAGTGAGGAATGCATAGTTTATGATCATATAAAAGATGTTGACACATGCACTGGCTCATGTCTTTTCCCAGATTTTTTTCTAAGAAAGTTGAGGCTGAATTTCAGGTCATTGTTTGTTTTTTCGTTTTTTTGTTTTTGTTTTGTTTTGTTTTGTTTTTGAGAGTTTTTTTGCTAGAGGGTGTGTGTGCTTGCCAGAAAGACAGAGACAGACAGAGAGACAGAAAGTGAGAAATTACCCGCTAGGGGGGATGGCCACGCCACAATTCCTTCTCCTCCATTCTCCTCTCAGGACCTTGGGCATGCATGCATATGTACCCAGTATGAGTTTAAGACACCGGGTCTGGGACTCAAACTACGGTCGAATACATGGGAGTTCAGCGATATAGCCATTATGCTAACTGCTGGTCCCTTCAGGTCATTGTTACATCAGTAGTTTGTACTACGTTTGAGGTTTTAACTTGGCACGACCCTGATTCTTATGCTCTGCCCCTTTGGTTCTTTCTATAGTCACCTCTTGCATTGAAACCTGATTCGGTAGAGATTTCTGATAGGTATAGCCAAAGAAGTAAAATGTGAGTAACAGTCAAAACTCTAGATACATCTTGGTAACCTTTTTAAAACTGACCTTCCTATATTTTCTTTTTGTTTATTTTATCATGCTGTGTTGGTGACTTGGCTGTTTAGCCTATCCCTCCATTTAGACAATGACATTATATTTCGTCCTAAGTTGTACATTATATAATAAGACAATGTATCTGGGTCTTCAAATCAGTATTGAGAAATTATGTTATAGAGGAGTGTTTTTTATTATTAGGATCAAACAATTTTTCTAAAATCCTCTTTAACCATCTTCTGCTGTTTTCTTTGCTATGATAAGTGATATAAAATGTACAATGAGTAATAGGTTTTGGGTTTTGTTTGTTTGTTTGTTTGTTTAGCATGTAAGAGACCCAGAGTGTGGACACCAACTTAAAATTTTCTTTATGAATATGGATTTGTTTCTTTTCTAGTTAACTTTCCTTCCAGTAGTTTTTTTTTTTTTTTTTTTTCATTTTGTTTTAAATTATGGGCTTTGTGTCTTTAAACATGTAATTAGATTGTAGGTTTCTTGTAAAAATAGATTATTTGCAAAGATCTGTGAGTCCTGGGCATCATTGCAAATAGTATTTAGAATGAACCTTGTATACCCTAATCTGTGGGTATACACTGTTAATTTCAGTGTATACCCACAGAAATCAGCAGTGTATATCTACATATTTCCTCAAAAAAAGTCTCACTAAAAGAAAAATTAAAAGATTTCACAACTGGGACCAGCAGTAAAGCGTAATGGCTATGTTGTTGAACTCCCATGTAGCTGACCACGGTTTGAGTCCCAGAACTGGTGGCTTAAACTCATGCCAGGCGTGTGTGCGTGTGTGTCCAAGATCCCGAGAGGAGAATGGAGGAGAAGGTATTGCGGTGTGGCCATCCCCCCTGGGGGATAATTTCTCGCTTTCTATCTCTCTGTCTCTGTCTTTCTGGCAAGCGCACACAAAAACCTCTTAAAAAAAAAGTTTCACAACTGAAAATTATACTTGTTCCTAAAGAAACAGTCATAGATACTTGACATTTTTGTGCATGGAGGCACAATTTTAGAGATATGGAAAGAGAAATTAAAAGAACGGTGGAATTCTATCAATATTTTCTGCATACTGAGATATTATTATAACTCATATTTAAAAATAGATGAAAGGGAACCAGCAGTAAGTATAATAGTTAAGTTGCTGGACTCTCATGTGGTCAACCGCAATTTCAGTCTTGGACTGGTGGCTTCAAACTCAAGCTGGGCACATGTATGTGGGTGCCCAGGATCCTGAGAGGAGAATGGAGGATAAGAGATTGTGGCATGGCCATCTCCTCTGAGGGGTGATCCCTTGCTTTCTCTCTCTCTCTGTCTCTCCAGCAAGTGCATGTGCCCTATAGTAAAACTCTCTTAAGAAAAAAAAAAAATAGGTAGATGGTATCAGGGGAAGGCATAACGGCTACTAGACTTTCAACGTAGTTAACTATAGTTCAGGTTTTGGACCTGGCCGCTTAAAAGCCAGGCATGTATGTGTATGTGCCCAAAATCCCGAGAGGAGAATGGAGGAGAAGGGTTTGTGGCATGGTCATCCCCTGGGGGTGATTTCGCGCTTTCTATCTCTCTTATCTCTCTGTTTCTCTGGCAAGCACACACACACTATAGCAAAAATCTCTCTAAAAAATAGATGAAAGGGGGAACCAGCAGTTGGCGTAATGGCTATGTCACTGGACTCCCACGTGGTCGACCGCAGTTCGCGTCTCGGACCCGGTGGCTTACAACTCACGCCGGGCGCGTGTGCGTGCGTGCCCAAGATCCCGAGAGGAGAATGGAGGAGAGGGGATTGCGGCGTGACCATCCCCCCTGGGGGGTGATTTCTCGCTTTCTGTCTCTATGTCTCTCTCTGTCTGTCTGGTGAGCGCACGCGCCCTATAGCGAAAAACCTCTCCAAAAAAAATAGATGAAAGGGAAAATCATGACGCATTTTTGCATAGAAAAAATATGTCATGACTTTACTGAAGACTTCATAACTAACTTTTTTTTTTTTTGAGAGGTTTTTCGCTATAGGGCGCGTGCGCTCACCAGACAGAGAGAGACAGATAGAGACAGAAAGCGAGAAATCACCCCCCAGGGGGGATGGTCATGCCTCAATCCCTTCTCCTCCATTCTCCTCTGGGGATCTTGGGCACGCACGCACACGCGCCCGGCGTGAGTTTTAAGCCACCGGGTCCGGGACGTGAACCACGGTCGACTACATGGGAGTCCAGCGACATAGCCATTACGCTAACTGCTGGTTCCCATAACTAACGTTTTAAAATGTATGGCTTTGTGATAGTTGCCAGATTAACTTTTTATTAACAGTGTATATTTGTAATAACTCTTAAATGTTGCATATGATTTTGCAGTTAGGCACTGTTGAAATTGACACATTAAGATTTTGTGTAACCCTGATTGCATGATATTTAAAGATGATAATCTAAATACAATGAATTGCTCTAGGGACATATTGTTTAAGTCTATCTACCTAACTCTACACTAAGGCTTTTCTTTGTTATTGAAATATGTATATATTTCACACATAAATATATGCTAAGAAGGATCTTCTGTGGAAAATATTATTTTCTACTTAACAAGGCCTCTGTTGCAACCTCACCATTGTAGCTTGAACACCGCCATAGACAATATGTAAATGAATAGATATGATTATATTTCAGTGCAACTTTGTAAAAGCAAACAGCTCACTGAACTTGACCCTTGATCCATATTTTTCTGACTCCGATTTCAGACCCCTGCACTGCTTCCAAGAAGAATTAGCCTAATGGTTTCTATCTAAAGCTAGTCTACATAGAAACCTACACTCTTCCTTCCTAGTTTAGAAAATTATGAACTTTTAAAAAATTGCTTAAGTAAAAAATCATGTTTCTGTTCCTTAGCACCTGCCCTTTTCTCTGTATGGGATGAAACCCCTTTTATCTTTGAATATTCAAATTCTACATGTTTTTCAAGACTCAGTTAAAATGCCACTTATTCAAAGAATCTATTTTTAATTTTTCCATTTTTCTATTTGGGATTATGCCTTTCTTTCTATATTGTGACAAGAATGCTTGCAGATAATTGTTAGTCTATTAATATTGTCAAACAGGAATTAATATAAAGTATCTAAAACATTATCCAAATATTATATGAATAGAGATTTATTAGAGGTTTGTGGGAAGCTAAATGGTTAAATAAAACCTTATTTCAGCACTATTTTGAATCTTTATGAATATAATTAATAACCTACTATAATATTATTTGAGTAATAATAATTATTGATGATAAAGATTTAGATGAGGAATTTATCGTTTATTCTGGTTGTCTATACAAATACATTGAAAAGTTTACTCTGAAGCATAGTAGCTTAAAGCAGTAAGTTATTAATTTTGGATGTAAATCTACAGTTTGGACAAGATTTAGTTGGGATAGACCTCTGTCCTGTTCTGAGATGATTTCACCATGATTGACAGGTCCACTTTCAACATGGCACATTGACATGACTGGCATATTGGTGCTGAATGTCATTGGATGGTCTTAGTTCATCTTCACGTGATTCTCATCATGGGGCTACTTGGATTTCTTGTCAGCATGGTGGCTGGGTTCCAAGAGTAAGATTTCAAAAAGCCAGAACTAGAATCAGATAGTACCTAATGGTTAGGCCCACATACTGGCACGGTATCACTTCTTTCATGGAAATTAGTCAAGCAGTTGCAGAGCGGACACATTTTTTAGGGGAAGAGACAAACCCTATCTCTCAAAACCTTAAGTGTCAAGAATAACTTTAATCTCCCAAACATTTTAAACTCTTGTTTCAAAAATAATGAAAACATCAAAACAAGCCAGTTATACAAATCTGAGGACATATAGGGGAGCTTTAAAAAAAAAAAAAACTCACCATTTTCATAAGGTTTTTGCCACAGGGCATGTGCGCTCAGGAAGGAAGAGAGAGACAGAGAGATAGAGGCAAGCGAGAAATCACCCCCAAGGGAGGATGGCCATGCCACAGTCCCTTTTCTTCCTGCATGATTTTCAAGCTGCCACGACTTGAATTGCAGTTTGGCATGTGGGAGTCTAACACCTTAACCACCATGCCATCTACCATCAACCAAATAACCTTGATTTTACTTTATTCTGTTACAGTGTAAAAATGGATACCTCCTCCTCCTTCATTATCACTATCTCACAATATTAATTGACTTTTTATCTTATTGCAGGCAGTGTTTCATGCATTTTTATATATTATTTTATTAAATTTCATTAATATTTAGAGTAACATTGCAGGTTAAATGTAGGTATATTAAGGCAAAGAGTAGGTATATTAAGGCAAATAGGTTATCTTCTTAAGTGAGTAAATACCAGATTGTAAATGGTAAAGATTCAAACCCAGGCATAGTGACTTCAAATCTTGATTTTTTGTTTGTTTGTTTATTTTATCTATTTTAAAAAATTACTTATTTATTTTACTTATTGTTATTTTTGAGAGAGATTTTTTTGCAATAGGGTGCCTGTGCTGCTGGAGAGACAGAAACAGATAGTGAGAAATCCACCCTCCACCACCACCACCACAGAGATGGCCATATGGCAATCCCTTTTCCTCCATTCTCCTCTCAGGATTTTGGACACACATGCGCACATGCCTGGTCTGACTTTCAAGTGGCCAAGTCTGGGACTTGAACCATGGTCAACCATGTAAGAGTCTAACGCCTTAACCACTACACCATCTGCTGGCCCCTTCTTATTATTTTTAAAATTTTCTATAGGGTACTTATGCTCACCAGAGAAAGACAGAAGGAGACATGGGGGAAAGTGAGAAAACTAGCTGCCAGGTCCAGGAACAACTGACCTTATGGGAGTCTAGTGCCTCAACCACCACACCACCTATTGGTCCCTATTTATTTTATTTCTTGACAGAGAGAGAGAGAGAGAGAGAGAGAGAGAGAGAAAAGCATCCCTAACAGGGTCTCATTATGGTGTGATCACTTCACTCGCACCCCTGCTGCCAGCCCTCTAGCTAGCAAGGCATGCTGAGGGCAACTGGAATGAAATCTCTGGTCTACCTCATGGCTTCCAACATTGCAGAGAAGGACTCTACTACTATACATCAGCAAAACCTGCATTTTTAATTACTATGTTCTTTGTCTTCTATGTATTTCCTACATATCTACATACACATATATACATTTATTTCCTAAGGTGACTTTTAGAATAAATAAATACATATATATATATATATATACATATATATATATACACACACACACACACACACACACACACAATACTTATATATATACACACACACACATATTTTCTAAATATATATTATATATTTACTATATATATATTTTTTCCACTTGAAAACATATCAATTATGAGGTTCATTCTTATGTTAAGAGTCATAGGCTCACAAAATTAGTCTAAAAAGTGGACAGTGATCATTAAAAAGTGAATGGTAATCATTGTGAATATTTGTTCACCTAGAAATAGGTACTAGGATGTGGATGAAACCCTTCACTCCCAGCATTCTCTAGCTGTGGATAATGAATGTGGTTGAAAATTAATTTAACCCAATCTGATGGCAAAAACTAAAATACATTGAAGCATTTCATGCATTGTGGGCTATAGCATGATTAGCCCTGTTATGTAAATTTTCTACTGTCCTGGAGGTGTGATCATGAAAATGTTTCAGACCTGCTGTGAGGAGTATCACTATGGCTTGGGTTTTGATTTGAACCTAATCACCACTCGTCGTTCTCCTTTCTTAGTTACATATATGAGCCCTTTCAAAAAGTTCCTAGAGAATATGTATTATGAGGGAGCTATGTGTGGATTTTTACCATTTTTTGGCACTTGTCTTTTAATTAACTTGTACTTTGATTCCATTTTCATCAATCTTGAAGTCCCTGCATATTCCCCCAGTTGGCATGGTCCCAGAACTACATGCAATACTCTAAAAATTAAATCCTATTAGTACTCAGGAGAACAGGAGGATCAAGAGAGAGGGATTGTCTCATATTTCCTACTTGTTGTGCTACTATTCATGCATTGCGATATCATGCATGCTTGAACTAGTGATTGAGGAGAAAATAGTTCTAATAGGAGTTGGCAGTTAGCCCAGAAGTCCTACTCCACGCTTTGAACAATGTTAACATGTGGAATCCTCTCCATGTGATGCAGGTTAGTAAAGATCGACATAGGATTTATTTTTCATAATTAAAAGACATATTCTTAGTTTTTTCTTTAAAATTAAAGGTAGCAATTTGCTTAATTGTTATGCCAAGTTTGAATTTTCAGTTAAATGTATTTTGAGACTTTTGTACTTAGCTATCTGATTCCTTCTAATTAGGCATTAAAACTGAAGGCTATTTTATATGTTTTGGAAAACAAGAATGAGAAGAAAAGTGCCTGTTGACCATCAAAGAATGCACCTACAATTCTCTGGCTTTGTCTCTTTCCCCTATGTTTACATCTTTGGGAAATTTGGGTGTTTCTGTTTGATTGTTTGTTCTTTATTAAACCTACTTTAACTCTGATTTATGGAATGGCATTATGTGTAAACACAGGACCAAAAAATATGACCCATTTAGAATGCAGGTTTAATCATCAGTTTATGAAACACTTAAGATTAGAAAAGAAGAGGGAAAAGTTAAACAATCAAATTAATTTGATTATTGTATGGATAATCTATATGCAATAACAGCCAAGCGAATAGAGACATAGTTTTTTTTTTTTTTTTTTTTTTTTTTTTTTTTGGAGAGGTTTTTGCTATAGGGCGCGTGCGCTCGCCAGACAGACAGAGAGAGACAGAGAGATAGAAAGCAGGAAATCACCTCCCTGGGGGGATGGCCACGCCGCAATCCCTTCTCCTCCATTCTCCTCTCGGGATCTTGGGCACGCACGCATACGCGCCCGGCGTGAGTTTAAGCCGCCGGGTCCAGGACGCGAACCGCGGTCGACTACGTGGGAGTCCAGCGACATAGCCATTACGCTAACTGCTGGTCCCTAGAGACATAGTTTTAATGCTGCTTTTCACAGTTAATATTTGAATATTTATGAAATTTTCAGACTTAAATTGCTTATTACAAGCTTCCCCCCCACTTCATGAGTTTGTGTAATGTGCTTTGTTGTGCTAGATTCAGCTAATAGACTTTTGAGATCACAGAATTCTTCAGGATATGAATCACGTTCTATGGAATAGATGGAAATCTTATAGATAATGCATCTGCTTTCCCAAATCAGTTTTTCTTTTTGCCTTACCCCTCATATTTTTTTTAGTCAGTTGTGTTTGCATGAAATTTTTCTACAGTTCTCTCTCATTTACCCCTTCTTATAGAATCATTACTGGATAGAATTTTCTATCAGAATATCTACTAGAGCCATCCTTTCTTTTCTACTTCCTCTACTGCATCCTTCATTCCCTTACATCTGGGTTACAGTACAGCTGGTCTCAATGTATTCATTTTTTTTTCTTCTTCTCTCCTATGTGTCATAATCTCTTAGAATCTCTTAATCTGTTAGTTACATAACTTTAAATATCTTGCTGAAAAATCTCAAAACAATTCTAAAAATTCCAAACTTTAAGATAGTGTGCTACTTAGTATTTCCAAAATAAAATTTGCTTCAGCAAATCTGAACATATTAGACCCCAGTACCAAATAATCTTTCTCTTCATTCCCATCTACATATCCCAACTAAAGACTCAGAATTTTTGTGATTCTTGACCCTTTCAGCTGGATCCTTCCCTTCTCAAGATTCCCATGTATTTGATGTTGCAATAGTTTATTTGGCACTTAATAATATTAACTTTAAAAAAAAAACCTCACTTTTAATAAACCATTCATATTTGTATATCTTGTCTCCTTAACAAAGTATATAAGGTTTTGTTTTGTTTTTTTTTTTTGTTTGTGTGTTTGTTTTTTTCACCTCAGACACCATGTCTACAGAGTGCGTAACATGTGTTGGACACATACTAGTTGTTCAATAAGTATTTTTAAATGAATAGACAAATGTGTAATTAGGATTATAATAGATGGGGAATTTTAATGTAATTATATTAGATATGCATTTAAAAAAAACAATAAAGCATCCTGGAACATCCTCTTCTTATTATAATTAAAGTTGAATTTACTGGTCTACTTATTCTAGTACTATATCTAAGATACGAGAACATTTTAAATTCCTTCTCAATTAAACTTTAAATGTATGACAATTTATGGAAATAAATCACAGTGGAATAAAATAACTACCCTTAATATTATATGAACTCCATGTTCTGATAATATTTCATAACTCTTGGGTAATAGATTTTTTTGCAGAAGTAAATGCCTCCAGTTTTGAAAATATCTTTTAATGTAATTCTGACAAAATCAAAAGTATTGATTTGGATTTTTTAAATTGCAGTGACATCTTTTTTTTTTTTCAATCAAGTTTGTTTATTTCTTTTGTGAGTGAGAGTGACAGAGAGAGAGAGAGAGAGAAGATAGCACCACCAACAATGTCTTGATGCCGCTGTCACCGTCAGCTTCAGCCAACTCTGGATCATGGGCAAATGAATGCACACCCTACTCACGGAGGTCTCTGCATCACCATATAGTCCCTACGATGATGTCCTTTAAGATCAGAATTTTCTGCTAATCTCACCGTGTCCTACTGGTATCACCAAGGATTAAGTGAATGTGTATATTTGTATGTGTGTATTCTGACTTTTTGAAATTTTAAATATACTGTCCATACTCAGTTTCTGCTATAAAATGGAATGCCTAAAGTACATTTCTTTTCACCTTCTAGTGTACTGATAATACTTATATTACTTTGAAGTATAACCCAGTAGTCAAATAACCAGGATATCCCAAATAAAAAGGCTCTTTAAGATTTGTCAAGAAGAAATCAAAATCTTCCTGATACCTGTAAACTTTGATGTAATAACAACAATTGAAAGATAAAGCACTTTTTTAAAGTTTTATTTTTCTGGGGGTATATGCACTTACCAGAGAGATACTGAGAGACAGAGAGAGACACAGAGAGAGAATGGAACAAGGAAAAAGGACTCTCCAGTGAATCATGGTATGTCACAATACCGTCTCCTTTATTTCTCCATCCTGTTGGTATTTTGGGCACACACGTTTACATGTGTTACATGTTTTTCAAGTCACCAGAACCAAGATTTGAACCACTTGTCAGCCATGTGGGATTTAGGATTTAGATTTCTTAGCTACTAGGCTATGGGGCTTGGCCCTAGAGCAACATTTCTTTTGGAATAATAATAATAGTTACATTGATTGATCACATTTATTTTTATTTTTATTTTAAAATAAAGTGGTAAGTTAATGTAAAATGAAATGTAATATCATCTTTCCTTGTTAATTTTTACTTAAGAAATTATGTCCCAAAGTATCTCTGACTGACTTTTAGTACTGTTGGTTAATAACATCACAGATAATATTTTGTGTTCTCAGAAATTATCTTTCAAGTATCACAAGTTGTATTAACAGAGAAACATAATAAAAATCAGTATATAATTGATATGAAAAGCAAGTTAGCTATAAAGAATGTATTTTTAGTTTAGTTTAATTGTACATTAATTTCAATTTTTAATTTTTCTAATTTATAATTTTATTGATATAATTATATTTATTTATGGGTTACAGTGTGATATTTTGATATATGAATACAGTGCGTAATGATCAAATCAGGGTAATTGGCATATTTATCATCTCAACCACATATTATTTCTTTGTGTTGGGAGCATTCAAAATACCCTCTTCTAGATATTTTAAAATATATTGAAATCCTGCAGGTGGTTTAGTGGTTAAGATGATGAACTTCCACATAACCAACCTCAGTTTGAGTCCCAGACCCAGTGACTTGTGCGCTCTCTCTCTCTCTCTCTCTCTCTCTCTCTCTGTCTTTCTCTGGTAAGCACATATGTCCTATAGCAAATTAAAAAGTAATAATAGTAATGATAAATGAAATTAAGTAAATAATTCTTTAAAAATAAATAAAATAGGGAACAGCAATTGGCATAATGGCTATGTCCCTGGATTCCCATGTAGTTGACCGCGGTTCGAGTCCCGGCCCCAGTAGCTTAAACTCAACGCTGGGCATGTGTATGTGCGTGCCCAAGATCCCTAGAGGAAACGTGGAGAAGGGATTGCGGCGTGGCCATCCTCCCTAGGGGGTGATTTCTCGCTTTCTGTCTCTCTGTCTCCCTCTGTCTTTTTGGCAAGTGCACACGCCTTATAAGAAAAAAAAAAAAAAAAAATCCTCTCCAAAATAAATAAATAAATAAAGTAAAATATACAACCAGTTATTGTTAATTATTGTTAAACTACTGTGTTTTATAATGAATATTAGTTGGCACATTACTGAAGTAATGAACTGTACTCGTTGGATTTAAATATTAACTTAGCTTTTATAAAGAGGAATCAGAGATTTTTACTTGAAAACATTTTAATGAACAAAATAGGAATTTATCCCATAGTTGAGACTGATGGGGCTGGCTCTGCTGTCTAGAGGCTGAGGGACCCAGATCCCACATAACTGACTGTGTGGTTCAAGTTCAAGTCCCAAGGCTTGAAAACACTCTAGGTGCATGGTGTACCTGCCCCATATCTCAGTAGGATGGAGAAATGGAAGAGAAGGGATTGCAGCATAATCATGCCCCACTGGTGAGTGCTTTCTCCCTCTCCCTGTGCTTCTGTCACTCTTAGGCAAGCACATGCACCCTCTGGCAATGAAAAAGAGAGAGAGAGAGTAGCAACCAGTTTTAAAATGTTTATTTGAGGGAAGCATATATAATTCTGAATTTTAAAACAAGTATGTTATCTGAATACTTAGGTACCTAAGGGTAAATGTTTAAGTCTGTGCACTTTAGCATCCCTGAGAATTAAGTTTAAATACTGGACAGGGCCAACCAGGGTTCATAGTGGGTAAGGCGGCTGGATCCCATGTGGCCAGATGTGCAGTTTGAGTCCTGGACCAGCAGCTTGAAAAACACACTGGGCAAGTTTGTGAGCATGCTCAAAACCCCAAAAAAGAGAATGGAGGAGAGGGATGGATTGTCGTGTGGGGTGAATCACCCCATAGGAGGTCATTTTTACTTTCTCTCTCTCTCTCTTCCTCTCTGTCTCTCTCCAGTGAGTGCATGCACCCTCAAGCAATTAAAAAAAGTATTGGACAATATTATAATGCATATAATAATTATGTTAATAAGAAGAAAGAGGGAGAGGAGGAAGAGTACATGTAATGCATATTGACCCCTTTGTATATTACTGGAACTTTTCTAAGCACTTTACTGCCTTGTGTAATCATTGCAATATCTCTTGATGGGAATACTGTTCATTTACACAATTTAGAGTAATATATGTAATTATATGTAGAGGTTTAAATATGTAATGATGTGTAGAATGGATAAATAAATAACCCAAGGTCGCATGGCTTATACATAGTGGAGCTGTAGTACAAACCCAGATGGTGTAACTTCGTAATCTTGCTCATTACACTGAAGGCCCCAAAACTTAATTTCCTCCTCTACAAAATGGGGTCAATACTACAACAATAACTTCTGCTGCCACTGCTGCCCCTACTACTCATGAGATTTCAATGCAGAGTCAATAATGCAAACATATTTTGAACCATGTAACTGTAAGCAGACTTTATAGAACATGTCAGTTGAGGGAGATAACACTTATCAAAGCAGACTACTTATATGTTCAGTTGGTCTACTATAACCAGAGAAAAGATAATACTTAGAATGGCTCTCCATGCATACAAATTTACCTTTTCAAAACACTGGTTTTATATATTTACACACACATACATATATATATATATATATATATATGTATATAATGTGATTCATACAGATCACCGGATTAAGTATATAGGTGTTTCAAGGTATTTCAATAAATTTGTGGAAAAAATGAATGAAAGAATGAGCTTCTTTAGGTGCAGAAAAACTGATATCCATGCATATTTTTCATAATATGCATTTTTATTGAGCTTTTTGAACACTTATTGTACATCTCATACAGGTTTTAACTTTCAACTTTACTCACAGCACTGATCTTCAGGATAAGTTTTGCTGTCATGACAACCCCTATTTGTCAGTAAAAAAAAAAAATGGTCATGGTTATTATAAAAGTTAAAACCGATTAAAAAACCTTCACCCCAATTTATTGATTTAATGATAGATAACATTTGGAGTCTGGGGTGTAAGCTCTACGTAGTCTATTAATGAAATGTAAGAGGATGCATTTTAAAACCCAAGGATTCCTTAAATTACCTAGCATTTGAAACCTATGTGTTCATGAACCTCTTTAACAACCACTTATAACTTCTGAAATTATGTGACTAAATAGCTTCTAGAAGGCTCAACATATTTCCTGTTAATGAGCTCACAAACCTGGAGGCTTAGGAAAACAATACTGTGAAATATGGATACTTTTGAAGGATTGACAGCAAAAAAAAGAATAAAAGCCACTGTGTGTTCCAAGATTTTATTAGGTTATTCCACCTGCAAAAACAGATGCTGTATCTGTTTCGAATCATTCAGCCAGTGGTATTTTAGGCACTTTCTGAATGATAATCAATCTTGATTTTAGAAGTTGAAAGTAAAGTTTTAAAGTTATCTCTGCTGTATACACCTCATATTTAAAACTATATGTCTTCGTTTGGTAAAGATGACTTGTTCATGGAAAATATAGTCACTTCCCATCCTATTTTCTTATTTTAATATTTTTTAAAAAAATAACTGACGGATGATCACACTTAGAACATTATATTTATTTTTCTGATAACAAGATGCAATCCTGAATATTTATTGATATTTTAAATCCACTGAAAAGAAATCAGTAAGGATTTAGTTGCTTTGGAAACTCTTTATTCATCTAACGATATGAGTATTTGAGTTAGTCAAGGAAAGTGTGATATCAGTTCTATTCGTTCCTTATTTGATGCTTCGATTCCATAGTTTGTCTTTACGCTTTTCCTCTCTTCCTTATTTTCTTCTCTCCAGTCTTTCTCTATCCTCTGTTTACGGGATTCCCTACTTTCATCCTTTTTAACATCTGAAGCCACCAGATAGAGAGTAGTGGAAGTAAAAAGTACATATATCTTGTTAACTCTTTTCATTTACTGCAGGTCCGGAAATAAATAATAAACATTCAATTCTAACTGGAAAATTCACCAGGTGAAAGTTAAAGAAGAAAAGTGCATTTACCATTTTATTAAAAAATGGACCACATACCCTAGCAGACACTTCACCAAAGAACATATACAGATGGCAGATAAGCATATGAAAAGATGCTCCACATCATGTATCATCAGGGAGATGCAAATTCCACTGACAATGAAACATCACTTTACACCTATCAGAATGACCAGAATGCAGAATACTTACAACACCAAATGCTAGTGAGGATGTGGAAGAACAAAAATGCTCATTGATTGCTCTTGGGATACAAAATAGTACAGTTACTTTGGAAGAAAGTTTGGTGGTTCTTTACAAAATTACATCTATTCTTACCATCTGACCCAGCAGTGGTACTCTTTGGGATTCCAATGGATTGAAAACTTATATCCAGACAGAAACCCACACATATATATTTACAGGATATTTATTCATAATTGTCAAAATGTGGAAGAAACCAAGATGTCCTTAAATAGATGGGTGGATGAATTCACTGTGGTATATCTGGATGATGGTGTTATTATTCAGTAATAAAAAGAAGCTATCGGGGCTGGCAGGTGGTATGGTGGTTAAGGCTGCTGGATTACCACATGGCCGACTGCGGTTGGAGTCCTGGACTTGGTGGCTTGCTTTCTCACTTTCCCTCTCTTTCTCTCTCATTCTGTCTCTCTCAAGTAAAATTGAAATAAATAAAGTTAAAGTAATTCTTTAAAAAAAAAAAAAAAAAAAAGCTATCAAAAAAACATGAAGGAAACTTAAATGCCTATTACTTAAGCCAAACGGTCTGATTCCAACTACACAGCATTCTGGAAAAGTGCTTGGGGGGAAAAGGAGGGTAGAATAGGCTTTTTAGAGCAATAACACTACTCTGATAACAACGAGTACATGTCATTATACTTTGTCCAAACCCACAGAATATCTATACCAAGAGTGAGCCCTGTTTTAAACTGTGTACTGCAGTTGATAACGATATGTCAATATATATATATATATATATATATATGGAGTTTATAACAGATGTCCCAGCCTAGTGGGAGAAGTAATGTGTGTATAAGGGTAATGAGTATATGTAAAATCTCGGTATCTTCTAATGTTGCTGCACACCTAAAACTTCTCTGAAAAAATATTTTAATCAAAAAAAGAAAGAAAAGCCAATCATAAAGTAATGCCCACAGATTAATGTCACTTATGCACAAAATACAAGGTACATTTATACAAAAAAAAAAAAAAAAAACACAGAGATAAACTCACATACACCCATGCACAATTGAATGTACTAAAGGTAACTTTGAAGCTGCATGCAAACAGAACGTAGTCTTTGAAAGTCAGTTCATGTCTCTCCGCACTGGATGCTTTCTACATCATGGAGAGACTGAGACAGTTTTCTTTCTGTTAAGGAATGAGGTTTGTAAAAGTTAACTTTTCTGATAGGATATTACCATGAAACTAAATTATTCAACAGAAATAAAGATTATTCTTTGTCTTTGATTCACAGAAACTTGTTTTATAATTCTGATGTCAATAGTTCTTTTCGTGGTGGTTGTGTTAGCATTTGGGGATTACTAGAAATACCAGAGAACTCTTTATTACTCTTTATTACTTAAAATACCAGAGAACTCTTTTTAGAGAATTGAGGATTTTTTTTTTTTTTGGAGGTTTTTGCTATAGGGCGCGTGCGCTCGCCAGACAGACAGAGAGAGACAGAGAGACAGAAAGCGAGAAATCACCCCCCGGGGGGATGGCCACGCCGCAATCCCTTCTCCTCCATTCTCCTCTTGGGATCTTGGGCAAGCACGCACACGCGCCCAGCGTGAGTTTTAAGCCACCAGGTCCGGGACGCGAACCGCAGTTGACTACGTGGGAGTCCAGTGACATAGCCATTCCCCAAGAATTGAGGACATTTTTGTTATTACATTTTTAAATGTCTAGAAATATAAATATTTTTGCCAATTTGAGATTACAATAACTAAGTAAAGTTTAAGTGGCGTTTCGCTCAAAGTGATATAAAGCAGTACTTTATATCAGTAATTAATTCTTTAATTACAGAAATTAAAGAATTATATACTTTGAGTGTTCATAACATAATGTGAAGAGAAAGCATCTGGAAGTTGCCCCTTATTTTAATGGTGTCAGGTGTAGTTTTATGCCACTGCAGTGATGTTCACCATTCTCCTGGAGTTCTTTGTAAGGAGGTAGTATCACAAAGCAAAATCAGTTACAACTATCCCACCCTATCTACTGCGGAGAGGGCATGAAAATTTTTTATTTTATTTTACCCCTTACCACATATACAAAGTGTAAACTCTAACAAGCCTGGAGCTTTTATGAATACTTGATCAAAGTTGAAACTTGATGTGCACTGGAATGTATTGGTCGTCTTCAGGTTTGCATGTGTGTCCAGAGACTTGCATATCCCCTGCAGTCCTTAAATCCCAGGCTGTTCCAAGATATGCTTTATCACAAAGTCCTCTGGAAAATACCAAATGTAATATTTTTTTAAAATACTACTTATACTAATATTTAATATTTTCAATAGAAATCCACATGTTACAATAACTGCTATATATTTTATTTCTCAGCCAACAAATATTTCTTTTTATTAGAACAGATGTTCGATAATTTGATGCATTTTTATTTTTTATATAGTGTTTTATTTTTTTTAATTAAGTAAGGAATTAGTTATTTAAGACTTGTGGAGAAATTCTGTTTATATGGTAGTAAATATTTCTTTATTTGTTAGATAAAGTAGAGTTTTAGCCAAAATACATTTTCCCCAGCAATTTAAACAGCACAGAGAAGGTTTAAAAACTCTATTGGTATAGGCCTAATATTAATTGCTATTCTGAAAGGACACTTTTCTTAGGTTTAAAGTGTGTTAATAAAAATGAATACCACAAACAATGGAATCATTTTGCAAAATATGTGCACATGTTTTGATTTACCTTTTTCCAGTGATCTACTTACAGGAATATTCATATAGAGTGACCATTGTGTTATCAATAGCTATCAGTTTGAAAGATAAAATAAAGATATTTTTATATTCACAAAAATAAAAATATTATCTTCAGTTAATCATGAACTATAAACATGGTAGTATCTATAACCAACATAATACTAAACTTCTGTTATAAGGGAGAATGTTGTACATGTCTCATTTGGTGTCTTCCAGTTGTCAAGAATTATGCACAAAAATTAAAATTTAACCAAGTTGGAGTTTTATAGATAAAATACTCCAGTATAAAGTAAAATATACTAATGGGACCCATTATATGTTTATTGAGTGCATTGCCATTTCCATCCTATCAACAGAAAGTAACATATTTACAGGTCAGAGTGGAAAAAAGACAGAAAAAAAATAATGTTTTGGAAACCTGGCTCTTAGAAATTGACCAACAAAATAGAGTTATCAGAAACTGCTGTTAATTTAGAAGTTTAGAAATTTAATTTCTTTTTAATTTACTAGAGGGTGCGTGTGCTAGCTAGAGAGAGAGAGAAAGAAAGGGAAAGTGAGAAAGCACTTTCTCCTTGAGGGATGGTCACACCTTAATTCCTCCTCCTTCACTTCTTCTTTCGGAATTTGGGACATGAATACACATGTGCCCAGGATGTTTTTCAAGCCTCGGGGTCTAGGACTCAAATCATGCAGTTGGTGATATGATATCCAGTCACCTGAACAACCACCCCACTGTCTGGTCCCTGGAATTGAACTTTAAGATGTAAGAAAATATGTAATTTGTCATAGAGAAAATGAGTTCTTACCTACAACTTCTGAAAATACATAGAATGCTCATCTGAAGACCTGAAGTTACTAAAGCCAAAAGAAATACATTATTAAATAGTCTTATACCTACACCTGCCCTCCTGTGTTGTTGCTTATATATGAAATTGGTATTTAACTGTCTAGGTTTGTATGTAGTACTAATTTGCTCGAATTTTAAATTTCTTTAATGATTTAAACAATTTCAAACACTTTTGATGTCCAATAATATCTAGTCTAGCTCAGTGACTCATTACATATTTGTTCATTTGACTTACTACTTACACTCAAATTTTTACTTGTCTATGAACATACTATGGGTGAATACAGATGTATAATGTAGTGTAGTAACACTGACTTCAAGAAGTTTATAATCAATTAGAATTTGACAGATCAAAGGAAGAAAATGGCATACCCAAACTATGGATTAAAGTTGATCAGAATATTTCAGAATGTATAAAATATTTATTGACAATGATGTAATATAAGCTGTCCAGATTGTCATGATGGCAGAATGTCATAGTAGCAGAATTTAAATTCTGGAACATTGGGGACCAGCAGATGAAGTAATGGTTATGTTGCTGGACTCACATAGTCGACTAAGGTTTGAGTCCTGGACCTGGTGGTTTGAAAATCACACCAGGCACTTGTGCATGTGTGCCAAAGATCCTGAGTGGAGAAAAGAGAAGGGACTGTGGTGTGGCCATTCCCCTGGTGGGGAGGAGGGCCGCTGTGATTTCTTGCTTTCTGTCTCTGTGTCTCACATATGTGCAGTATAACAAAAACCTCTCTAAATAAATAAATTTTGTTAAACCATTTGTGTGCTCAATAATAGCTTTTATTTTTTTTCAGTTGCATTTGCATTTTATTCTAACTGGTAAAAGTTGTTTTAAAAAGTATAAAGTCAAATACTTATTTTAATAAAATTTACAAAATAGCTTTTAAAATTTGCAGTTAAATGGTTAGCTGGAAATGATTAAGATGTATGTATATATTTTATTGAAGACCACATACTTTAGATAGCATTTTTCTTCTAAGACTAATAGAACAATATAGTAGTATTCAAATAATAATTATGTTCATCATCTGAGAATGACTTTTTGAAATAATATGGGAATAACATTTACTCTACTTATAGATGATGAAATTGAGATTAGAAAGTTCAGCGTTGGGGCTGGCTAGTGGCATGATGGTTAAGGGTGCTGGAGTCCCACATGGCTGACCACGGTTTGAGTCCCAGACCTGGAAGCTTGCTTTCTCACTTTCCCTCTCTTTCTCTCTCTCACTCTGTCCCTCTCTGATCAAATTAAAATTAATAAATAAAGTTAAATAAATAATTCTTTAAAAAAAAAAAGAAGAAGAAGAAAGTTCAGCATTACAGGGCCGGAAAGTGGTTTGGTGATTAGGATGCTAAACTCCCACATGACCGACTGGGGTCTGAGTCCCAGACCTGGCAGCTTGCTTTCTCACTTTTCCTTTCTCTCTCTGATCAAATTAAAAAAAAAGTTCAGTACTGTACAGTAAAGGCCACAGAGAATGAATGACTACAGATTGATTTGAACCTTGATATACTTGTCTTCAAGTTTTCTGTATTTTATTCTCTAAAACATCTACTATTATCAATGATATGCTGAAATGCTTTTGCTTTATAGAATGATTAATTATAAAGCTTTAATTACCACTTTGCCGGAACCAGCAGTTGGTGTAATGGCTATGTCGCTGGACTCCCATGTAGTCGACCGCGGTTCCAGTCCCGGACCTGGTGGCTTAAATTCATGCTGGGCATGTGTGCGTGTGTGTCCAAGATCCCAAGAGGAGAATGGAGGAGAGGGGATTGGGGCATGGCCATACCCCTAGGGGGTGATTTCTTGCTTTCTGTCTCTCTGTTTCTCTCTTTCTGTTTTGTGCACGCTCCCTATAGCAAAAACTTCTCGGAAAAAAAAAAAAAAAAAAAAAAAAAGACCACTTTACCAAACCTGTATTTTAGTTATTACAGAGGTTTTCCCTTTGCTTTTTTGATAATAGGTGACAAAGACTGAGAAGTTTGTTTGTAAATTTTAAAATAACAATCAAGATGTTAAAATAACAGTGCTTCACATGTATTATTTACTGTGTTTGGTTCCTATCCTTAGATGGACTTCACAATTGTTTAGATGTACTTAACCACTTAGAAACATTTGCACCTCTTGTTCATATCATTTCAGTAGATATTTATTGACAAATACTTCAGAGGAATTACAAAGGAATATGCAGACCTTTGTCATGAAGGTAATGGTCTAATAAGTAAAACATGTATAAAAAATAATAACTATAGTCTGATTAAGTATAATATAAGCAATAGAAAATAAAGGGGATTAGGAATGCCAGAGGTCACACAGTGATTGATGATCCTACTAGACCTACATGGGAAAGGTGATGGGTTTGCCTTTGGGACTTCCCCAATATGCCAGGCAGGCATATATGTGTGCCTGTGATCTGGTATGACTGGGAAGGGGTGGGGTGGATTGTGGCATGTAACCGCTGTTGATTTTATCTGTCTCTATCACCCCATCTCTGTTTCTTGCTCCCTGTCTCTGTCTCTGCCACCCCATCTCTGTCTCACATGGAAGAAATTGATACAAACCTTTAAATCAGTCAGCCAAAAAATAAAGGGATGTAGAAGATCAGACTGAGGAGCATAGCTATAAGCTGTTCTTAGTAACTGCAAGCAGACTATGAACAGGCTATTTATATGAGGATGGCATGGTGCTAATTATCACGAACCAGAAGTGATCTTGATAGGTTATATCTAATTAATACCAGAAAAAAAAATTATTCTTATACCAAAGGAAACATTTTAATATTTAATATTCTACACTTTAACTGGTTAGAAATTATAAACTATTCAGCATCATCTCAATTAATTTTAAAAGCATACTTCACAAATCCTTCGTTTTGGCACATGTGTCAGGATGATCTTTTGTGGGGTGAGTGGCTTTCTTTCATTTTCCTTCCTTAGTTGGGCATCTTTCTTTTCTCCAGAGGATGTTGCCTCTTACCTTCAGGGTGTTTGTTAAAGTCTTGGACCAAGAAGAGCAATTCTCAAAAGTGTGAGTCCTGGACCAGCAGCAAGAACATCACCTGAGAACTTATTAGAAATGCAAATTCTCAGGCCACTCCCTACACCTACTGAATCAGAAATGCTGGGGGTGGAGCTAAGCAGTTACCCTGCAGGCAATTCTGATGCATGCTCAAGTTTGAGAACCATGGCCTAGAAGAAATGCACTACTGCTGCTTAGGAAGAGTCATAAGATCCAGCTCACTGTGACTTAATACTTATCATAAGTTCGAGTGATTATGGAGGACTGTATGCAGGATACACGTTCCTTTGAATCCTCTGAGGTCTAACCCTGATTAAATACAGGTTATTGCTGATAGCTTCATAGCTCTACTACCATCATATTGACTCTGTGTAAAATGGCTTAATTCTAGTAGCCTTATATTTAGAGACAATGTAATGAAAAAAATTAATTTTCTACTTTATTTAAAAATGCTGTAGAGGATGTTTTTCTGTATCTTCTCCAGGGTCTTCTACCAAAGGTCCCATAGAGAAAAATATAACTCAGATTTCACTGTTGGGAATAGTTCTGTTTGTGAGCAACTTATTTCCTTTCATCTTACACAATGAACCTTGTAATTTGATTACGATTCTCTCTTTATATGAGCTATTAAAAAGCTTAGCATCAAATCTTTGGCTAACCTCTAGCAAATACATCACACTTAATGATGTGTCTGTTCTGATTCCAAAACTTTTTTCATGGCTCTTTTTTTTGTTTTAAACACTTTTTATCGTCTTACTTGGGTGATATAATGACCATAGTAAGTCCCTGTTTAAGGACTTACGGTTCTTAAATTGAAGAATTGCTGCTGTTGAAAAATGGCTTAATTAACAAGTGACATTCAAAAGTATGTGTTTATGGAAGATGGTAAACTGTGTAAATTTTGCCAATAAACAGAAGCACTCAAAAATAATCAATACAGTTTTTTTGGGGGGAGTAGCGATTTTTGCATTAGGGTGCATATGCTTGCCAGAGAGAGAGGGAGAGACAGAGAGACAGAAAGTAAAAAATCACCCCTCACTGGGTGATGGCCATACTGCAGTCTCTTCTCCAACATTCTCCTCTCAGGATTTTGGGCATGCACAGACACGCACCCAGTGTTGAGTCTTAAGTTGCCGTGTCCGGGACTTGAACTGTGGTCAACTACGTGGGAGTCCAGCGATGTAACCATTATACCATCTGCTGGTCCCTTTAATACAGTTTTTGATGAACAAAATGGAATCAAGAATGTAGTCATTAGAGACACTATAGTAAAAGAATAAACTGAAGTTCAAGTGGTTCAAGGATCTTCTGTTAGATAGGGAGGCCATTTAATGGTATAACTAATGTGAGAATTTAATTTACCTAACTGCAATGTCTAGGAACTCTTTTTATTGTATTAGGAGGCCTAAGTCTTTACCACTCCTCACAATTATGAATTTACTTTAAAAATATTACACATACATATATATTCAGCCCATTCTTTTTAGGTTATGTGTTTTTCATTTATATTTTATGTATCACCTGCATTACAAATTTGCAGAGAAAAAATAAGTAGGTTGGTTTTGTTTTTGTTTTTGTTTTTGTTTTGTTTTGTTTTAATATTACCGAAAGCACTGAGCTTTCAGACAAAGAACCTTAGTGGTGGGCTGGCATCATGGCCTAGTGATGAAGGGAACTGAATTTCATGTGGCTAATTCACAGTTCAAATCCTGGTTCTAGTGGCTTGAACAACATGCCAAGCATGTGTGCATGTGTGTCTCAAATCCCAATAAAATGGAGAAATGGAAAAGAATTTGGGAATTACCAGGCCCAATTGAGAGATGCTTACTGTTTCTGCCCCTCTGTCTGTCTCTCTTGTCTCTGGCAAATGCATA